>WBNM01020613.1:88141-173902 GCA_013399055.1 Ramphastos sulfuratus
AATCCAAGGTTAAGGCTCTTCTCTGTAGTACTCAGAGGACTTTGAGGCTCCCTGGCCTTATCAGTCACTAGGAAGGAGTGCTGCTGTCCTGAACATTGCTGCTTCCACCACAGCTGCTGCTTTACCTGGTAAAGTAGGTGGGCTGGGGCTCATCCAGGCAGCCCTCATCCCTGCCAGCCCAGCTGTGTCAAGCACTGCATGTGCTGCTCCATGGCTCCTGACCTTGCTGCTGCTCTCACCCGAGGCTCACATAACACAGAAAATTACCCTAACACTCTTAATTGTTTTCCAAGGTGTCTCTTACCTGGTGTTTAACATATTTATTTTTTTTACAGTTCTCAATCCTGCCTTTAAGCAGACTGGAACAGTGCCCTGGTTCCCTAGAGCTGTGTTTTACAAGCACACAGGTGTGCAGTGCCCTGCTGTGGGCTGCTTCAGATGGACCATCTGAAGAGATAAATGAAACCTCTCATCAGCAATAATCATCCTCATCTTTAAGAAACCCAGTGAAAGCTGAGGACATGTGGAACCTGAGTGTGATGAATTGGGGGGAAAGTTTGTGTCACCTGATTAAAATCAGACACATCTACCCCAGAACAGGACTGCTCCTCTGAGCAGTCAGTTTTTTAAATCAACTGATGTAAAAAGCACATCACAGATTAAGCACTCATTCTCTGGGTTTTGTTAGGGTGCAAGAAGGTGCAAGAATTTAGTAGTTCTTGCTTGGAAAAATAATTAAATTGGACTCTCCTTCTACCTAGAACTGAAACCAGAAGTGGGTATGTTCAGATTGGATGTCAGGAAGAAGTTCTTCCTGACACCATGAGAGTGGTGAGACATTGAAACAGGTTGCCCAGGGAGGTGGTGGAAGCCTCATCCCTGAGGTCTTTAATGCCAGGCTGGATGAGGCTCTGAGAAACCTGATCTAGCATGAGGTGTCCTCGCCCACAGCAGGAGGTTGGAACTAGATGATCTTTGAGGTCTCTTCCACCTCTGACAATTCTATGATTCTACCTTTACCTCCTTTCCCTTCAAAGGTTCCACACATGTTGGACAACCAAACCCCCCAAAAATGTTTCATAATTTCTGCAGCATTTTTGTCAAAATATTCATCTTGGGGCAGTGAAAGTATTTGCCACCTTATTCTGTCAAACTCAAATCCAGCTAACTCCAGTAATTAATGTCCAGGAAGCACAGAAATAGGGAACAGTGATAGCACCTCCTTGATAAAGGTTGTACTTCTGAGTTTAAAAGTGAAGGCTAACTTAAGGTCACCACAGGCACATTGTATTTTTCATTTTAAAAATAAATTACTATTGGGAATGTAGAAATGATGATAACACTGCAGTTGCTTACAGATTTATCCTGCAGCACTTCATTTTGCAGGCCTCCATAAAGGAGGAAAAGCCACAGCTGTACAGAGATGCTGAGACAGACTTGAAGTTTGCACTGAATGAAACAGCTTCCCTGAGAGAAATCTGTTGTTCTGCAACAGTGATTATTTTACCTTTGCGTTGTCCCGAGTTGCTATGGAAAATGTTAAGAACATAAAGCACCACTTAAACCTCCAATTGCCTTGTTTGAGTAGCTTGAATTCTGAACTTATATTTTGCTGCTTTGGTCCTCTTTTCAGCCTTTAAATCAGCTGAGACTGCTCAGACATTCTGAGTTCACACCAATGTATCTCCCGGACGATCTCTGGGGGAGCAGGTTTTTAAAGCAGCTGTCTTTTTACAACGTGTTTATGCCTCCTTTTTAGAATCTAATGCATAACATTTGGAGGGGAAAGATACTACTGCCTTTATGGAAAGCATGAAACAGCTTTCATTTCTGCTGTCAGCCCATCCTGGTACTCTGCCTGCAGAAAAAATATACGTCCAGACTCTCACACAGCTACAGAGAGTTTAAAACATGTGCCCAGAGTGCAATCATCTGTTTTGTTTAATAATGGGGATTCTATTGGTAGAACAAAACTTACATTCTTCCATAGACAACAGTGAATTTAGACATATCATAGAATCATAGAATGGTAAGGTTGGAAGGAGACTTCAAGGATCATCTAGTTCCAACCCCCTGCCATAGGCAGGGACACCTCCCACTAGCACAGGTTACTCAAAGCCTCGTCGAACCTGGCCTTGAACACCTCCAGGGAGGGAGCAGCCACAACCTCCCTGGGCAACCTGTGCCAGTGATGCTTGAAGTTAAATATTTAGGGCCTTTCTGCACTGAGGTGTTGATAGGCAAAGATGTCTGGAGCAATGGGAAATACATGAAGTTTAGTCTGAAGATGAGAAGCCTGCATTTTCTCATCAACCCACAGAAATACATTGACACTGCCACTAGGCAAAGTGTTAGACAGAAATGAACTCTAAAGTTTGACCTGTATTTCAAACTTAGGTTGAAGGCTGATCAATCTGAATTCAGGCCTTCCCTGAATTCAGGCAAATATGAGATCAGCTGCTGACTCCAGTGGCCAATTTTGAATATTGGCTTTAAAAGTCACACTTCTAGAAATGAAAGAGAAATGTCTATGTGAGCAAATATCCAAAAGAAAAATGGGATAATGTCTTGAGAAACAAAGCCAAAAGGCTGGAAAAGAAGCTGCTCAGCAGCAAAGCATGCAATAACTTCTGGTAAGTATAAATTAAAATTATTAAACCATTCTGAAATCTATCATCTCCAGTAGACTCCTTCTGACAGCCACCACCTGTGTTCAGAGGAGCTGGATCTGTACAGTGTCTTGAGTAACCTGTGCTAGTGGGAGGTGTCCCTGCCTATGGCAGGGGGTTGGAACTAGATGATCCTTGAGGTCTCCTTCCAACCTTACCATTCTATGATTCTCTGATTCTGGAGCTGCCCAAATTTCTAACTAAAACCCTTCCCATGTCCCAGTGACAGCCCAAGCCCAACGAATCCCAAGCTGCCCAGGTCCCCTGCTCCCATCCTTTCTGCTGTTTGCCTCACACACTAGGGAAGAGGACTCATTAACACACAGCTAATGACATCAGCCTCGTAGAAGGAAATCTAAGCAGTCAAGTAATACCTAAATTAATTCATCCCTTTATATGATTCATCAAATGAATCACCAGACCTTTAAATTTACAATTCACCTTTCTGATTTATTTGGGTTTTGTCATACTGCTATTAAAGGCAGCCCTGCTCCCTGTGCATGCCAGGCTAAAAAAGACACGACAAAAGGCTCAGCTGTTAAGAGTAGCATGTTGAGAAAATGACTGCAGCAGAGCAGATGGGTTCCCACCACTGTGCATGCTGGCCCAGGGCTCCTGGTAAATATAGAAGAGTGATTTCTGTCATGCTGTTGGGGGTATTTATATACTGCCAGTCACCATCCTATCAAGGGCAGAGTAGTATCAGCATTCTCCCCCAGCAGGGTTTTTCTTGAGCGTTGAAAAGCTTTGCTCTGACATGCCAAAAACAAAAAAAAAAAAAAAAAAATTCACATAAAATGTTAAGACAGTAAATAAATCAAATAAACATAGGGATGTGACCCATCCAGCTAGGATGCTCCTCTCTGCCTTCCTTCTTCCAAGAGGAATGACAGAAATCTGAGCTTCAAAGGGAACACCTTCAAATGTAATGTTCCTTGAAGGAAGATGAGAAATGACAGAAGTGACTGTTGTAGAGAAGATAAACTAAAAGTTTCTGTTCATTGGGGTTTTATGAGGTTTGGTGGTTTGTTGTTGTTGTTGTTGTTTTAGGGCTTGTTTGTTTGTTTGTTTGTTTTTAATATATATTAAAGACTCACAGAAACCACATATTAAACCCAGGTAATCAGAAATACTCCTTTTTACCACAACCTTTACTTCACCTGTGACCAGAAAAAGTAAATTCAAGAGGCCAATAGAGTGCAAGGAGAGCTAGAAATGTTGGAGTAATGANGTCTCAAGACTTAATCATAATACTTTCAAGTTTGAAAATATTCAAAACAGCCTCTAGCAGAGCTGCCTGTCTCTGGTGCAGCTGAGGGGCAATATGTGCAGAAGAACCAAACCTATGAAGACCTGGGTCAGCTCTGCTCCAGTTTTTACATGCAAGCTGGGGAGTTTCCCTAGACTGGCTGTACCAGGAGCTCCTGGGCCAACACAGTCTGCCCTGGGCAGGCTGGTGCCTGGCATTGAATAAATACTCCTGAGGGCAGGAGGGTGAGAGTAAGCAGCTCTGCTGCTGCTCTTGCACCCTTCTCAGACTTGCCTCTCACCAGGAATCTCCAGACAATTTTCAGTATCTCAAACATCTGAGAGGAAAGGATTTCTCCCTCTTTGGATGAAAAGTTTTTTTCACCACCTTTCTTAAATGAGATGGCAGTGATACGTGGCTGAAAAAGCAGTATGTGGATTTTTACCTTTGTCCTGCATGCCTTCTCCTCCCTCTGAAGACAACCTCTCATCCAGCCACAGAGGTTCACTTCCCACCCCTCCTCTGAGCATCAGCTTTGTCCTGCTTGTTGCAAACTTTTCACTGGCCCTTTCTATTTAATTGCTCCTGAAAGTAATGTCTCAGGACTTCTACAGTCATGGTATCTTTTGTGCCAGTGCTATAATGAGCAGGAAAATAAATCTCCTCTTGGGTACAGAAAAGAGTTTTCAAAAAAGCCTGATAACTCTCATATTTGAGAACATCAAATTCTTTTTCAGCAACAAGACCTAAAAACTTATTTTCAGTTTTGATGACAGGCATGCATAAAATCAGTGGTCCCTTATCATTTCAGGACTTCACTCTGCTTCACCCTCTTCCTAGTGCAAATGTTTATGATATAAGATTATCCTTATCTTCTGAAACAGGCTTCTAGTTACAGGAATCCAGCACCTTTGCTTTTGATGACATCTTTCCATTGATCTTAATGGAGAAATTCAACTTCTGAAAATTTATAACCTACTCAGGGATGACACTTTTGAGAACCCACTTAATTCATTCTCTATTTTTTTTTTCTTTAAACTTATTATCCCTGTTTTCTGCACTGATATTATATAAACCTACCTAAAAGGCCAATAAGATCAGAAAAAAATCCTTTAACTTCAAGCCTAAATATCACTTAATTTTTTTTTTTTCTAATGGTTTTTCAACAAGGATGTTTTCCAGTTTGAATTTGTCACACTGCCTGTCTTCTTGTGGGATTTGAAAGCATCTGCTAGTTTCTACTAGTGAAACACAGATACATAAGTGCACCTACACCTCCCCTCCCCTGAAAAACCCACTTCTGAACCAAACAAAATGCCAATGAAGTAAAACCAATCCAAATCAAGCAGGAAAGCAGGAGTCTTGTATGGGCAATGGAAAACTAATGTGTTCTTCCTCCCTCTTTCCATGCACTCTGAAAACAAAACCAGAGTGTTTCTAAAGAAGATACTTGCACTGCAGTGGAAGAAGTTGTGCCGACTTGAACCTATGTGATGAAAAACCCTCTCAAAGTCTGTTTGCTGAGGGCAGACCAGCAAAATGAATGTAACTGATGCACAGCCTATGATTCAAAAGCCCCAGTGACTTTGAGACAAGACAGTATTTCCATGTATGCCAGCGTGAAGACATCCCCTCAAACACGATTTAACCCTGACCCGCAGCAAGAGCTGCCTGGATTGTCAGTGGCAGATGTGGGAGAGATTTGGGAACAGGCATTTAGTGACAGTCAGTGTATGCCTGAAAGCTGCTCTCCCCAGAGAATTGCTATCCATCTTCACAGCTGCTAGAACACCTTCAAGCTTCCCAGGGGGAAATATTTATGGTCCCGAGTGGCAAAGAACTGTTTATAATCATCTATCCATCCATCTGTCTTTTTCTCTGTCTACCCATTGAGGACAAGGGAGGGGGTAGGCATGCCCATGGCTCATGAAAGCACCAGGAGCCACGTTCCTCCTTTGCAAACCCCACATCCAAAGGAGAAATCAAATCTAACCCACTTCATTCTTCAGACTCTTTTATTTTTCTAACAGCTCTACTTCTTAGAAACAGAGTAGTACACGCAGCTTAGGAACTGAGGCATGGACACAGAGCTCAGGTAAGTACCAATATTCTGCTCCCAGCATGTGTTTTTCCTCTCTTTCCTTCTGAAAAGAGCAAATTATCACACACATGCAGATGTGCCATTTTCCAAGGTAGCTGCAATCAGACATTGTACATCTCCCTCTTGGAAATGGCAGCAGCTACAGCCGTTTGCAGGTTGGGAGAGCATCACCCCCCCTCTGGAGGCTTTGGGTCTCTCACAGAGCTAATAAACCAGCATGCTCCTCCAAGCACAGTTTATGCATCTGAAGTCTTTCAGATATAAAACTTCCACAAGCTATCTCTAGCAGAAGGGGGCCTTTGCTTCATTTTCTTCTCTTTCCTTGGAATCAGGTCCTTGCTAACGAGGTTTGACTTCAGTTTTGTGACTTGAGGGGGGATTGCTGTCACCCAGCACAACTCTCAGCTCATCAGAAAGGTAAAATAGGCTACATTGAGGGACACATCGTGAAAAGAGATCACAGGCTAGGGACAGCAGCACAAACAGGCAGAGATAAGGTGGACCATGCCAGTCTGCCTCCAGCTAGCAGAGAGCTGGGAGTCAGGATGGCTACATCCTCCTGCAGCCACTGAACCCCTGCCTCCCTGCGATGGGTCAAACCTGCTGCTCTGACACAGACATCACCTGTGCTGCAGCAAAGGGATTGGTAAAATCTGTGGGTTTATCACCTCCAGTAATCCTAACAGAGAAGCAGACATCCTTTGCTGCTTCACAGGTCTTTGCAGGTTCTCACTAAAAGATGGGACTGACCCAGCACTGCTGGCATTTCAGGAAACTCCTCTTCTAGTCTAGATCAGGACTTGGAAAATAAATCCTCTCTGTAATAGCACAGGGTACAAGCTAATAACAGCAATGTGCCTGATGCTTCAGCCCTGCTTTCTGTGCCAGGCTATCATGACTTCATGCTGCTGGAAGTGCATTACTTGTGATGGGCAGAAAAATCAGAGCTGGAACTGAGCACACAGAGCTCAGTAGTATGCGTTTGTCCCTAATGAAGACTGACTGATTCTTAAAAGAGATGTTATGGTTTTGCTTGAAAAATAATTAAACATAAAGCTGAATTCAGTATTTCCTGATCCATTATAACTGAATCTGCTCAGAGAGAGTTTTATGAGACTAATTACCTACTGTCTCTTCTTGAAGGAAATATTAAAGGCAAGAAAGATAAACATGGGCTGAAGTATGCTATGCAAATAATATAATTATCAGTTAAACCCATGCATTCACAGTCTATTAATCACTGTGTGTGTTTAGAAGGTATTCACAGCAAAGCAAAGGCAGTATGGCAGGATATGACACTGTGTTTTTGTCTCTGGTCACAGACAAGAAGTCAGGGAGAAATCTATTAACCTGTCTGTATCCCCTGTCTCATCACTCTAACACCAATGATAAGAAAAGGTCTTCTTTGCCAAAGCCCAGCTGCTTTGCTCTTTTCAGGGCCTGCTTTTCCAAGAGCAGGGAAAAAGGCCTGGGTCACTAATACAATGTATGAAGAAGAGGGAGAGTTTTCAGAAGCAGTGGGCTTCAAAGCAAATCTAATCCTACCAACGTTAGCAAAACCAAGCCAATACCGAACGCTTCTTAAAACCCCCAACGGATTTGCTGTTTGTTTTTATGCACAAAAAGATGATGAAAAGAAAAAAAAGAAATCTAGAAAAAGCGAAGATAGTCTGAGAAATAATTTCCTAGCAGTATTGCTCATAAAGACAAAACCAAAATACTCCTGATCTGCTAAGGTTAAATCTAGAAAGGGATCTGGGGCGAGTGGGGAGATACTGCATTGTAACAGCCAGAAGGGCAAGACTTCTGAGTACTGAGCTGGGGCAGCTCTCAGCTCTGAGATGTGTTGATTGCCCTAAATTTTTGGGGAACCTCTTGGTGTAGGTTGCTGCTCCCCAGCCCAAGGCAGGTGGCTTCTGACTCTCTGTCCTCACTGCCGGGGCTTGGCACCTCGGCCAGCTGTTTTCAGGTGAGGGGCTGAAAATGGCACTGAAGCTGGGTGGGTGGCACATTTGTCTGTATGTTCTGCCCCACCCTTCTACAAAATGGAAAGAAGCTTCTCATAAAAGACATGGGAAGAAAGCAAAGTCATCGTTCTTATATTCATGGGTATTTCATGAGTGATGTCTGCACATAAGCAACTGTCTCTGCTGATTGAGGGCCAAAAAAAAGCACATTCACAACTCTCACTGTAACAACTGGCATAGAGTAGGGAGAATCTACATGGCCCTTGGCCACTGTGTGGGTCTTGGCAAGGCAGATGGTGGTTTAAAATGAACCTAGGTATGAAAAAGATGGAGAAAAGAGGTGGCAAAGGAAGGGAAAGGCAACCTCCCCATACTGTTCAAATAAACACTTCTTAGGTGTAGATTCTTTCTTGGAGATATTACTTAGAAAAAGGAATTCAAATAATCCTTTTCCTCTTCCTTCACCTTCTCCTTTTCCTGCAGGGAAATGTTCACAGAGCTGCTTGAGATCTTAGCCTAAATTTCCCATGTCCTCTTGTTCACAGAAGATCTGGCTCAGCCCTTACCCCCTTCTCAGGTGGACCACGATTTCTTTTTTTCTGTTGACATTAGTAGCATAAACAAGAACAAACTTCCTGCCCGACCAGCGTCCTACATTTCAGACTTCAGTGCTGTCTCTCCATGGCTAACCTTGCATACCCACTGGCACAGCTGTGCTATTTTTGGCATCCCAAGGTTCTTGCCTGCAGGACCAGGATCCCTTTTCCAGTGCAGAGAAGAGATGGGCTGCTGGGCTTGTAGCCCACTTGGCTGTGAGTGCTGCATTACCATCAGCCCCTCAGTAAAAGGGAGCAGAGAGTGAGAGTTCCTAAAATTATATGGAAGGAAACAAGGAGCTAATGCTGCTGGTTTGTGCTCTGCAAAGATGCATTATTCATAGTGTACAGAGACAAGAGAAGGAGAGAAGATGCCTGGCAAAGCCCCCAGAATGGCTTATTTACCCCTGAGTAAAAACTTAGATTTGTTGAGTAGACTCCATAAATTTAGCAGGGCTCCTGAAATGTCCAGATGTTTCTGAGCAGATGAATAATGTTCCCTTTCTGAAAGCTTGCTGAATTTTTTATTATTTTATGCACTATTTGCATGGGCAGGTCTGCTGAACGAACAGCAGTAAACAGCAATCTCCAGTGCTGTGACAGGTAACCAGTGAGAGAGGAGAGCCAGGGACACCCAGCTCAGCTGGGAGGTCCTAAGAGCTTCCTAAGGGTGACTGGAAGTGGAGACCACTGTTAGACAGTCAGAAAATAATCACACAATCAAGGAGTTAAACTTCTCTTAGAACTCTGTGCCATAAGGAGAGGATGGTTGAGTATCACCAGCTGTGCCTCCAGACGTGGCTGCAGCAGAGTGAGGTGTGATCTCCAGCAGCAAGACCTCCAGAAACAATTTAAGACATAAGGCAGAAATGGAATTAGTCCTCTCTGTTGAACTGGTGCTGCATTTCTTTCAGACTGGAAATAATCTCTTCTCCATGGTAATCCTTCAGTAATGCTGCTCCACTTAGGCCAATTTAAACTGGAAGAAAAGGATTTTCCTGTGTGAGCCCTGCCTCAGTAGGCCAGCAGGACCAGATTTATCTTTACCTTCTTTATGATCTAGAGGAGTTAGACCTTCATCTGATTATGGTCTCTCCTGTGAGATTCTTTCAATGCTTAAAACAGAAAATGCCACTAACCCTGGGCCTGCTGACAGGACTGGGGTGCCTCCTGTGTTTACTGTCTCGTTACACTAACTCTGCATCTTCCCTGTCTCTGCCTGTACTTCTGGATTAGTGCCAGCCATATGTATTTAAGGAACTGAGCTGGCTTCTGGGACTTTGGAATGGATGCATGATTATTTTGCAGTTTTCCTTGAGACTCTGGGTTGTCCTTTTCTTGCTTCTGTTGCATGCTGTCTAAAGGCTTAACTGACTTGAATTCTCAGTCTTTGCATGTGTGTGCTTTTTTTACTGATCAAAAAAGAGTCCAGCATGATTCTGAGTGTGTCTGTATCTGCTTGCCCTCTGCGTGTGCTCATGCTTTGCTACAGCTACACCCACCTGCCCATACATACATATGCACATGCATCTAGCTGGGTGCAGTCACTGTGAGATCTGCCTCCCTTGTTAAAATCCACTGGCAAGCATTACTGCACTGCAACCTTGATACACTGTTCACATTCACAGGGACTGTAAATGTGACTGACTCCAGCCAAGATTGAGCTGACTGTGCTCAGGACTGGCATTGCAGTACCTGGATCTGACAGAGCCTCTCTCATCCCAAACTCCAGATCTCACTTTGCTCTTCCACTGTCAGCCTTGGATGTAAGTCAGATTGAGCGGCTACAAGTCTGGCTACAACCTAACCTCAGTTCAAATCATGCCCAGGATTCAGCCACAGGATTTTTTTACTGCTTCACTTTAAAGCAGAGCTGCAATAGGAGGAGATGGCATCCAACCTTTGTGACTCAGCTGGTACAGTGGCATGGGAAATGGCACAGCTCCCTCACAGCTCCTCCTCCCCTAGTTCCAACCCAACCCCTACCAGCCAAATACAGCAGGCTCTCGTGAAGCTGGTAGTTCCTCACATCAGTGCTCTGCTGCCATGGACCAAAGAAAATGCAACATTCATAGAATATGAAGAGAAAGTCAAGGAACTTCAGGGCAGAAGAGACTCACAAGGCAGACTTGAGGAGGCACAGCTCTGTGGCTCAGCTGCCAGTATATTTCCAAGAAAAAAGTGAACCTGGGGCTGGCGACACTGCTTATGGACATCCCATTAAAGAGCTGTTAGGTAAACTCAGAACCCACCCTGCCACAAGAGGCAGGACCTGAAGGCTCTCTTGGCAGTTCAGCTTCATCTTCATTGAAGCGCTGCTGACAGCTCTCCTGACTTCAGGCAGTAGTGTACCATTGCCAGGGTATCTGTCACTTCTATCGGTTCCTAGAGCTCATCTGCTCAAAACTTCCTCCTAGTGTCATTTAGCCTCTCTCCTTCTCATAGATAGCTCCTAGCTGCTAATATATACTAACAATTTTCACAGTCGCCTGCTTTCCATCTGTTACAGTTTCATTGCTGGTTTTTTGTCTTACTTCCTCTATGATCTCAGCTTGCTTTTGTTGAAGTTACACACTTTTTTCATCCTCACTGTGAATTTTTGGCTTCTGAGACTTCAGATAGAATGTCTTTAAACAGTTCTCAGTTCTCAATCACATTTCACTCTGTTTCAGTTCCTTCTCGCAGATGATCCAATTCCCAGTGGCTTTCAGCCTGGTGACACTGGTGGCTGAGAGGTGTAGAGGCTGCAATGCAGCCATGATCTTTGGCACCTTAACTCCAAACTGTGAGGTCACTGCATTAAATACTGATGTAGCACTCCCAGTGCTGGCAGCAACACCTTTTGAGTTACAAAATGTCATTAATAATTTCAAATAGTTCTGACATTTAAGTTTTATGCTGAGTTCTCCAGCAGCTGCCCCTCACTTGCTTGCCTCCTCAGAGCTCTCTGTTGCAGACAGGTGGAGGAGGAGCTCTTGTGTGATTAGCCTGTCCTTAGGGAATATCTGATCTTCTGTGTAACTCCTTACACCTGTGAGCCATGTGCTTCAATGTTTGCTGGCTCATATATGGCTAATGCAAAGCTTGTTCTGGCATGTGCTGCTTGCTTGGTGATATCCAGCTGATGCTCTTCAAACTGTCAGGGCTGCTTTGAGCACTCGAGTCACATGAACTTTTGGGGTTTCAGCAGCAGAAAGGTCAAATACCTGTGCAGAAATGACCACCTCCAGTTCTTTGTGTTTACTCATCAGGCAGGTAGCACCTGGGACTAGCAATTAAAAACTTTTCCTCTCTTTCATTTCTGTGGCTGCTTGACCTCAAGTGGAGTTAATTCAAACTTTTAAATCATCCCCATGTCTGAAATCTTCCTGTTCTCAGGGGTAGAGCAGTTAGGTGGTGTTTCATGCTTGCCTGAGGGTATTTGCATTTGGAATTATGGCTTGACAGGGAACACCTCGAGCGAAGCGCATCCAGGTGGCCCAGTCTCCAGAGTCCATGCACCTGATGTGCTTATGCCTGAGAGAGAAGCTGCAGGCCCTTGGAGTTTTCTTTCATCACTAAAGAGGAAGGTAAGTGATGCTGAGCAGCAGCAGAAGAGCTGGTTAGTGTGCTGTGATTGATGGCCTGGAATCTGCAAAAGAGAAGCACCGAGGAAGCTCTGTAGCACTCACTCACAATCCCACACCTTTTTTATTAGAATGATAAAAGAGATGAAGTGTTAAGTGGGAAGGAGAGGTGCTGAAGGCTGCATCAACTTTGTCAGTAGAAGTGGTTCTGAGTGGCGAGGCTAAGCACTCAGAGTAAAAAAGGCTCACTAAGAGATCAAGTCAGTAACGGTACTGAGAAGCCTCCAAAGGTCAATGGCAGGTAGCTGATTTCCTACAGGTCGATGGTTTCCTATGACAGATTTCATTCTGAGGCAGAGACAACAAAATTTTCATAGTCAGAGAATTTTTTACTGGCATGCAAATTGGAACAGCTAAATGGTGTTTATGCATGTGTGTCCATATAAATATGTATCAACTTCCCTTCCTCACTTGACATGATTGCAAAAGAAATCCCCGTCCTGACTTTTCACACCCACATCCATACAGGCAGAAGAAATTTAAAGGTTGCTTGCATTTCTGTATCCACTGTGAAATTCCTGAGCACTGAAAAGTACATTTTGTTGAGGAGAGATGAGTGCTATGTAATTTACTGTTTGAGGGCTTCCAACTGAAATGTTACTGTACATCATGTAACACTTTTCCTTGAGTGGGAGTTCACCTTGCTTATCTTTGGCCAGAAGTTTGCAGTGTCATTCACTGTGCAACACCTACCTTCAGAATGGAATTAGAAGCATTTAGTTGGTATTACGTGGATGTTAATTAGTGCTCAGGAGCCCCTAAAGAAGCATGGAGGAACCTCCTGCCTTCAACAGACAGGAATGTGATTGTTTGCTCTTAATATTGATGGTATTGCTGTGGGCTATAGATCTTCAGGCATCTAAGAGGCTATGGTGGTATAAATCCAACAGCTTTGTAAAACATGATGGAAAGGAACAGAAAGTACATGGCTGTGATAAACCTTTTGTCACCCAGCACTGATAGCCTCTTTCCAGAGAGGAACTTGGTGGCTCAGGAGACAGCTTCATCCCACTGTCTGCCTTCTTGACAAATCTAATTCTTCTCTGACTATCCCTGCCAAGAAGTTGGTGAGACTATGAGACTGCTGCACTGACCTGCAGGAGATATCCCTATCCCATCAATAGCTGTGGTCCTTTGTCCTCCTGAGCTTCTGCCTGTCTTACTATTAGACGTATCATGGATGGATGAAGCCCCAGGAGCTAAACGTAGGACTTCTACAGAGCAGCTGTGTGCTTTCACAGAGATAGGCTTGGGAAACTGAACAAGCCCTGCTCTGGTATCTCTGGGATCCTACCTGGGCCAGCTCTGCCTGCAGGGGTGCTGAGACTAATGGAGGAAATGCTGGAAAGACTCAGGCTGAGGCTGAATTCAAGGCTAGGGATACTCACAAGGGGTTTCCACTTCATGCAGATTACACATCTCAAATTGAATTTGATTTCCTTGCTGGTTGGTGTGAGTGGTTTATCATCCTGTATCTGTAAGTCTAAACAAATAAATGCATTTCCCTTATGCTTTGCAGATACATGTCACAGATCTGACTATTCTGTTCTGGAGGGCAAGCCCCACAGATGACTATACAGTAAGAAACACATGTCAAAGAAAATGTTCCAAGCACCAACGCTGCCTGAATGAATAGGTGACTCAAAACCAGCCACAATTTCAATTGCTTTCATGCTACTAGCTTTTTTAAGAAACTTTTTGACAGCAAAACAACAGATTTTGTTTGCCACAAGCCTGGTAACATAATGAAGGAGGTAAGAAGAAAGTGACAATATCAAGGATGACACTTGAACAAATTTGGCTCTCCTGAATTCACCAGTGCCAGCTCGGTCAGGCCAGCTCTTCCCTCCTTTAAATTAAAACAATGCTTATTCTCAGAATAAGTTAATCCCCTGGAATAAATGCACTGCAAAATTCAAGATGGGTGTTTTTTTCAAAAGGATAAGGTTCAGAGACTCAAAGCAGCTAACAAATAACAAAGGATTCATACTCAGGCAGCCTAAAATCCACCAATCCACCACGCTCAGGATTGCTTATTGTCCAGTTCTGAGCTTGTGAGGTGCGGAGAGTGTTAAACCCTGGGACCTTGGTGGAATAAATTCCAACCTGAGGTCCAAACGTTGTCATTAGGAGGACCAAAAGCTATTTTGATAACTGCTCAAGCACTGCTGTATAAACCAGGTCAGCCAGGGACTCTTACCTTTTAGGCACTGTGGAAATGGTGCACCTAGAGGAGGCAGGAGCAGATGTCCTGCTGACTCTGGGTGTGGGTCAGGCACACTGGCACTGCTCTCATTCCAGTCTGTCATGGAAGAAAGAGTGACTTGATTAGCCTGGGCATGAGGGAATGCTTTACTTCAGAAAATGTGCAGTGCCCTAATAATCTTTATTAGCTAGTGCACAGAGAACAAAGTTTGCAGTAATTGTACCTTAACTGTATAGATTTAAAAAAGAATAAAATCTCTTTTACCTTTGCCCTTGATACAGGGCACAAAAAATAGACAGCATCTAGATATAAAGATTTTTAGCACTGCTTATGAAATGCAAAAGCTAACTTCAGAGAAAGGGCACAAAGATCAGGAACAAAGAGATGTCTCTTCAGATGTTCTTAGATCTGCAGCTGATATTAAGGAGGACTTAAATGTGTAAGTTCAATAGCTATCACAAGAGTAGCATAAGATCACTTATTTTGATAAGCTGCTCCAAAATTTGCATGTGAATTTGCAAGTTTAGACAGTCTGTACACACTGCTGAGATAGAAAGCCTGTAAAAGAGCATTGTAATCACCTTGATCCAGCACCAGCCACTCTTCAGCTTGGGCCTCTGTGCTTGAGGACGGAGCAATCAGCTTGTGGCTTTATTGTAACTGGGGAGGTTTTGTTTAAAGTGAACAAGGAACGGGAAGAAAACAACCAACCAACCAATAAACAAAACTCCTAAATCTAATCTTATCAGTTCAGCTTCATTCTGTGTTTCATACAATCTGGAGCAATAACATCACATATCTCCTGGTCTGTACCTCCCTGGCTGTTCTAATTAATAGTGGCTTGAGGCAGTATTTATTTCTTTGCTCACTAGATAATAGGTTATTGACTGATTTGAGCTAATAGCCAAGGTTATGCCTCACATAAGAAGGGATTGTATGGAAAGAACTTCATCACTGATCCTGTTTCCACACACTCAGGGGGACCATTCATTTGAACTGTCACATAAAAGAAGAAGAAAAGACCTTTAATGATATTTATTGACTTCTAAAGATGCAATTCCTCACCCACACCCACCACCAGTTAGTGTGGGCAGCCCAGACATCCACTAAGCTGGCCAGTAACTCACAGTTGGTATTTGCAGTTCATTGGATCTTCCCTGCCATAAACAGGAAAATAGGAGCAGCTGACAAGCTGAACTCATCTGCTCTTGCAGTGAGATTCTAGATTTCACTGTTTCTTCATCTTGTGGCATTGCCATCTCATCTCTGCACAGATAGTGAGGAACCACCAGATACATGAAATACCCAGAGGAGAACTTTAAAAGATTGGAAAGGAGGAATGGAGGCTTAAGAGCAAAACAGAATTGGGTAGAAAGATTGAACAGCAAACATGGAAACACAGAACTGGGTGCAGCTGGAAGGTCCTTTCTAATGAAAGCTTCAGGACTATAAAATCTGGTTTCATTGCAGAATAACTGATGAGAAATATTTGTTTCAGTTGTATCCAGGTCAGAACACCTTGGTAAAATCTATTTCTCAAATGTGTTTCAGAAACATGGCCATTTCACTGAATTGGTACATTTCTGCAAGACAGTTTGAGTTCCTCTGAAATGAGATATTTGGAATGGGAAACTGTAAAAAAAAAAACCAAACCAAACCAAACCAACAACAACAACAACAAAAAAATCCAAACCAAAACCAGAATAATCTGAGATGTCTGCTTTGCTTAGATGAAACCAGCATTAAAATGTTTATTTTATATCAAAACATTTTGAACTGCAGACAGAAGCAGTTTCTCTACTGCTCACCCATTCATACCTGTATATGTACAATAAATGAATTAACTCTTTATTGGGAGTCATCTGAAAACTGATTGTGAGCACCGAATGCAGCAAATTGCCTCGTTCTCTCTCCTGCAATGCTCTGTTAGTGCTAGAGAGAAATGCCATCCATTTTTCCCCTGGTCATTGATTTTCCCATTCATGTAGGTCATTTTCAGACCATCCTGTCTGGCCCTGCCTGAAGCCAGGTCCTTGGCTTCAGAGCCACAGCAAACACAGGCACTTTGAAGAGTCTTTTCGAGACTCTGTGCTCACTAATTGTTTTTAAAGTGCTGTGCTAGTTTGGGAATTAATGCAATCCTCCAGTTACCCAAGCCTCTGGCCTTTTCTAGAGCTTTAACTGAAGTTTTGCTTTCTAGGTGTTTGCCTAACTCAGCCAGGCTTTCTTTGTTCACTTGCTCAGCTGCATGTGATTTTCAGGGAAGACACTGATCATGAGTATGCGTAATGGGAACCTCAAAAGTTATTCCTTTGACAGAAAATCATTTTGGAACAGTGCTACTCTGTGGCACGTGCATCTTGTTTGTATTCAGCCATGTAGTGGGGAAAAAAACTGATATCAAATTCAAGGAAAAACATTAAAAATCTAATTTGCCTTAAGGTAAAATCTGGTATTTTCTCCTCTTTCAACTCTTACAGAGACATAGCATTTTTATTCTCTCATTTATGTCAGTTAGGATAGCTAATGATACATTATTACATGACCCAGAGCCAGCCTCATCTTGCATTAGCATTACATTCTCTTCTGGTACTGCTTTTCCAAGCATTTTGTGCCATGCAAACCATTTCAGATGCAGTTTCAATTACAGAAAATAGCAGGATTCCTGAGGAGGTGTAGGCACATCAAATATTTTGGCATGGCTGCTCTGCTCTGAAATAGCTGAAGAACCTGTCTGCACTTCCAGAGGGCAAACTCGAGGTGCACATCTGCCTTCCACTGAGCAGCCTTCAAGGGTTTTGTGCACTGTTAGCAGGCTAAGTGCTGTCTGTACACTTTGGGGAGAATATGTCTCACAGTTTAATTGTCCACATTTACCATGAGTGCCAGTTAAGGGCCAGTCCTGTTTCATTTCCTCTGAATCCAATACAAATCCAAGAGAGGCTGTGGGATCCGATCCCAAGCCCAGCTACGGCGTATTTGTTATATAATATTGAATTTTTCAGCCCAAGCTTGGGCAGATCATCCTAATTAATGAAGACTTTCCAAATGGATGTTCATGATTTCAACAAAGCCAATGCTTTGGGGGAAAGTAGTCCACAGTGTGGAAAGAAATAGGATCTGCTTTGTTTGGGTAATTAATTTAAATGAAAGATAGTGAGTATTTGTTACTTGCCATGCGGTAGCCTCTCTATTGATTCTCTCTGCAGAACTCTAAAACAATTTTTTGACACTGAGGATCTTCCTATGAGTCTCTTTTAAGGTTTCTAACAATAAATTAATTCCCTTTTTGCTTTGTGATCTGAATTACAACGCATTAAAGTCATAAAATAATCATAGAATGGTAAGGTTGGAAGGGGCCTCCAGGATCATCTAGTTCCAACCCCCTGCCATAGGCAGGGACACCTCCCACTAGCACAGCTCACTCACGGCCTTGTCCAACTTGGCCTTGAACATCTTCAGGGAGGGAGCAGCCACAACCTCCCTGGGCAACCTGCTCCAGTGCCTCACCACCCTCACTGTAAAGAGCTTCCTCCTGACACCCAGTCTAAATCTTCCCTCTGCCAGTTTCTTTGTTTGTATTCAGAAAGAAACCTGCTCTGAGACAGATGAGCTTAATTTAATTTAAGATTAAAAGAAATCCTGCACTGAATTTCATAATTAGGTGCAGCTAGGCATCAGCACAAAGTCACTGAGATCTATTCTAGGATACATGCAAAATGTAAGACTTTCCATGAGGCCTTATGTTTCTAATAGACCTCTTTAAAAGAGTATAATGGAGATTGAGGCTTGTATCTGAACATATTGTACACTGGCAGCTGTGCCTGTTCTTTGAATTAGTCTTTGAGAACATGCACCAAGGAATTTCAGGTTCAGAGTTGAGGCTACCATTTCTCCTGCAGCCTGCCCTTGAGGCCTGTCAGACAATTTGATCTGTGTCTTGCTGAGAGGCACACAGCTGACTGACATCATAGGGTCCTTGATGCCTGTGAAAATTAGAGGAGGGGTTTGAGGAAGGGGTCTGTTCCTTTTTGTTTTCAAGGACTGCATCTGCCCAGCACTGAGGAATGCTGAGCAAAGCAATGACAGAGGCACTGGAAATGAAACACACAGGAAGTCTGGCTGTACGACTGCTGTGGGAATAATGATTGCACCTGACATCTTGTGGATGCTGGTGACTTACTCCTTTGTTGGGCCAGGCTTCATGTGCAAGTCAAGCTAACACTGGAGGAGATGAGACTTCCCACGTCTTTCCTCCCAGTACCACAAGAAGGAAAGGACTACCCTAGCTTTGTCTTGCATAGTGTGCTGGTTTGAGGCTGATAAGAATATTCTAAGGAGATAAATTAGATTATTGGCTGTAAAAAAGAAAATAAGGTGATGTCTAAATTACCCATTTGTTCTGCTGCAAGATGTAAAAGCAAGGACACAAGCACAGATAAGACAGTCTCTGCCTGGCTTCTGCCATATTAACTCTTCTGCCTGACCCTGCACATTTTCCAGCTAATCATTCTGCTTCTAACACCCCTTGCTGACCTTTCCAGCTCACCTCACACATAAGAGAGATTCTGAGGTAAGGGAGAGGGTGAAAAAGAGGTGGAGGGGTGGTTGGGAGCCCCTCCTGGGCACTCTGCTGGGAGGGAACTTGGATTTCTGTGTTACTTTTAACGTGTGTATAACTGTATATGGTTGTAAATATCTGTGCTATATTGTGTATATATATATGTGCTTGTAAATTGTGCTAAGCTACAAATATAAAGCTTCATTCTTTAACTTCCAGCTGGCTGAGTTTAGTCTGGGTGAATCCTTGTGCAGGGGGGGCAGGTGATACCCAGAAGCACTACACATGGCTATGAAAGAAGAATGTAGGGGCTGATATTTCTGTCCTTAAACAAACAAACAAAAACAACCAAAGAATTGTTGCCTTAACTTGCACTTCCTACTTATTGCACCTGCAGCAAGTTTCTATGCAACCATTAAGATTTTTTTTTATCAGGTGCTCTTGACTTCATCCCTGGGTTTGTTTAGAGCTTGTAAGCACCCAAGAATGAGGCAGATGAGTGATTCACTAAACCTCTCTTTAAGCTCAGCCTTACTCTCCAAGTCTAAATAAAGGCAGTAGGGCACCTGTGCTCTCCAGAAAGTGGTATCACAGTATCAGCAAGGTTGGAAGAGACCTCAAAGATCATCAAGTCCAACCCATTACCACAGACCTCAAGACTAGACCATGGCACCAAGTGCCACGTCCAAACCCACCTNAGGATGTCAGAAGGCTTATTCTAAGAAAAATAAAAATAAAATGCCCAAATTCAAAGAGCACCTGAACCTTCACAGAGCATGAGAACAGCCAGGCTGTGATGTGGCTTGGTACCAGCTATCTGCATTAGCAGGTACCATGCTCATGTCATTGTCACATTCTTCTAAATGAAAGGCTTATCTGTTGATGTGTTCAGCTGCTGAAAGGCTCTGTGTTTGTACAGGTAAAATCTATCATGTAGAAATGAAACATATCAAACAATAAACAGGAAGACAACAGACTCTGCAATAAAGGAAAACAACCTTGGGTGTTTTATCAGTAAACAACATGATTTTTTTCTAAATACATTAGCTGCTTTTCATTTTTCAAATAAGAATCCATTATTTTCAACTGGGTAACAGTCAGTACCGCTTGGATATTTTTAAATACTTTTAATCATGAACCTAAAAGATGTTGGCATAGTAAGAAGCTTAACAGCAATAAAAAGAATGTAAGCGGAAAGGTAGAATCATAGAATGGTAAGGTTGGAAGGGACCTCAAGGATCATCTAGTTCCAACCCCCTGCCATAGGCAGGGACACCTCCCACTAGNCCCAGACCCCAAGGTCCTTTTCCTCAGGGCTGCTCTCAGCCGTTCACCACCCAGCTGTATTTGTGCTTGGGATTGTGACTACCCAGGTGCAGGACCTTACACTTGGCCTTGTTGAATTTCATGAGGTTGACCTCATGAACAGATGAAAAGCAGCAATAATGCTCTGTATGTTACTAATCTAATTTTTAAATAGCTTCCATAGTTTCTATGGAAAAAGATATTTGCAGTTGTGCTCCCTACTCAGTTTCATGGTCATGAAGCAGGTTGAGCACTGTAGGACAGGCCAGCCCTTGACAACAGCATGGAGGCACCCTGTGCTTGTCATCCCAAATGTGCAGCAGAGCTCTTTCTGACAGGCTTTTCATACTAAGTGATGCCCAATTCCATTCTCAGTCAGAAGAAAAAAGTTGTTAGACAGCAATTAACAAATACAGCACTGGAGAAGGATGGAAGAGATGTGGTTGTTTTGCCACCTCCTGCCTGGTGACCACAGTCACCTCACTGAATCTCCTCCCTTCTCTCAGTTTTCCCTTCTTGTATGCACTCAGACTGTCTTTCATTGTGGCTGAACACCACCCAGCAGAAGACAGCCGTGATCCCAGCTGGATTGTTCTGGCACCCAAATCAAATACATATAAATGCTTACAGTCACTCTGCTCTGCTTTGCTGATAGAGAAGGTTTATCTTTCACCTGCCATATCACAGAAATTTCTATTGCATCACACTTTTTTTTTTATAATTAATGATAATACAGAATTTGTTTACCTCAAATAAAGGTGTGACTATTGTCTAGCAACAGTTACTTGCTAAAATGATCCACTTCTTACAGATAAAACATAGACTTTTCTAAATCTTCATTGCAATGCTGCTGCAGCCATTGCTGAATGAATGCATCGCAATAAAGCAAAAAATTGCATTGGCATAAACCCTAATATTAATAATTTATATATTATAATAATATGGTATTATAATAATATAAAAAAATTACAAATAAAGAGATAAAAATAGTTATTTTCTTTGATAGTTTAGAATCAACTAAGCTGGAGTAAAAAAATATCCTTAGGATATAATTTAAGAGGATGATAGTAAACCACTTTGTTGATTTTGTTCAGGATTAGGGAATTCTGCAGTTTAAAAGGCTCTCAAATAACTATGATTACAAGTAGATAATCTTTTTCTGCAGTCTTTTCTAAGAAAATACCCCAGAGGTGAGTTCTCTGCCAGACTGAAGGCACTCTCCCAACTTGTAACATGATTTTTTCCTTCAAAAATGCTGGAATTCTCAAGTGCTTGCATCCTGCTGTGCAGAATATAATCATTTTGACCATAGTAATCGTCTCATAAATGAAAGTATTCACCATGGAAAGTTTATGAGTGATGTGCTTCCTTACACTGTTTATTACTGAAGGCTACACTATAGCAAATGCCTTTCAAATTGCATTTCACGCTTAGCAGCTAAAATATTCTGCTTTATTTTATTGCATGATCTACCCATTTTAGCAAATAGAAACTTATCTCTACATTTTAAAAGGCCATTAGCATTGAGCTCTCATTTTGACATTGCATTGGTGGATAATACCACTTGTTAGGTTTTGCACATTTACTTAGTGATGTTTCTCTGCAATAATACAAATCCTGAATGTTTATACTCTCCCTGTTTGCCAACTTGATGGGCAATGGAACACACATTTCAAAGCTTTGAGTTCCCAGATGTATGTGTCTACAGAGTGACTTTTAGTGTGGTCCTGTAGGCTGCTTGTGTCATACTTTAGTGGTTATTTTTTCTGTAAGTCACTGGGGGGAAAAAAAAAAAATCTCCTGCCCTGGGGTCCCTTGCTTTGGAGCAAGGACAGCTGCAGAAATATTGCCAAGAGTTACTAAATTTGCCGTCTACAAAACCCTCTCTTATGTCCCCACTTCGCTCAGTTGATCATCCCTCTTACAATGCACCAGGCTCATTCATAATTCATAATCCCTTTTATCCCTAAAGTATCACCCAGGGCTTGTTCTGGGGAACAGGTGGTCAGTCAGGTAAAAGAGAGCTCTGGGTGTGGGAAGTGGAGTGGCATTTTGCTTTGCCTCCTCTTCTCAGTAATTGAGTAAGCGGGAGAGCACATTTTCTCAAGTTTATCTGGCCTTTTTGGAGAATCCTCATGGCATAAATATCCCAAGAAAGCCTTATGTTAGGTAAAGAAAAGAAAAGCATCTTGCTTTTGATAGATATGACAGTAAAATCTAGAAATAGCAGTACAGAGGTATTTCATATACTCCTGCCTCTGACAGACACACAAGGTTATTGCAACTGAGCTGGGATCATTGTGTGCTTCTGAAGTGGTCCAGGCTAGGGAGGTACTGACAGAATGGTGTCACCCCAACTAAATTATCTAAATTATCCACTCCACAGACTGTGTCAAGAGGAAGACTGGAATCACCATTTCCATTTGAGTACTGTGCTTGCTTAAAGGCACAACACAATTAATTCACTGTCACATACAATCAGTAACCACTATGTTGGCACATATTATAAAGCTTTATGTTTTAGCGTATGTGCAGCTAATTGGACCTTGGTTCTGGAGAGCTGTACCACAGGCATTCCTGCTGCAAGGAGCTGGTCCTCCTCGCCTCTCTTGAGGAGAAAAGGAAGGGAGGGCTCTGCTCACTTTCAGACATTTGCAACACAAACTTCAAAGACAGCTGCAACCTCTCAAATTAAGGATGGATTGTGTGATCAGGACTGCAAATGTATCAGAGTTCCATTTCTTGAGACTTTTTAAATATCTTTGAAGTACTTTACCTCTCTTACCTTTAATGAAATCCCACCCTTCCCTTGGCCTCACAGAACTGTGCATGGATTACATGCA
This sequence comes from Ramphastos sulfuratus, assembly GCA_013399055.1. Classification (NCBI taxonomy): domain Eukaryota; kingdom Metazoa; phylum Chordata; class Aves; order Piciformes; family Ramphastidae; genus Ramphastos; species Ramphastos sulfuratus. The sequence goes on from WBNM01020613.1 coordinate 111,265, forward strand.
ATATCAGACCAGCTTTTGTCCTAGGAGTGAATTAAAGTAGGTACGAAGGAGTCGAGGTGTTCTTCAGTCTGCTGCAAATGTTCATTATGTGTGAACGCTCCTAAATTTCTCTCAGGATTGCCTCAACTGCAAAATCCTCATTAGTTTGATATGAATAAATTACCTGTATGGTAAGGTAATAGAGACCTTATTTGACCTCACCATATCAAGGGAATGTTGTGATAATATTACCATAATAGTATTACAATCGTGTCGTGATCCCTGTGTAACAGCAGACGATTACTACGTGTTCTAACTAGCCAAGTCAACCTTGCAGTACTCATTAAAACAACTGAGAAACATTGATTTCTCCACTGAGGTGGTTTCACCTGAGTGCAGAGCAGGTACATGCAGGCAGTTCCTAAATTAGCAACAGCAACTGTGAATTCAGCTTTTTGTGCAAGAGGAAACAGCAGCAACTAGAAGCCAGTAGGATGGTGCAGTACTGCTGTGGGGACAGTGGGATCAGACATATATCACAAACCAGTGGGTCTAACAATAAGAGCAGTGCAAGGTTAGGCTCATTGATGTGTTCAAAGCAGAAAGAGCTTTAGAAATGAAGAAAGAGGATGGCTGCCTGGTTGTGGGTAAGGTCTCTGCAGATGTGCTTGCTATAGAGGTGCAGCTGCGAACTCAAAGGAAAATGTGAGTATGATTCAACCAATGCATGGTATTATGAGAAATAAAGTATAGTGGTGGAAGCCAAATGAGAAGAAAACAGCCAGCACCTGCTCAGCTTAGATTAGCTATAGAACTTTAAAACCATTCTGCTCTGGCTCACAGTGAATAACCAGCTTCCCAGTTCAACATTAAAAAAAAAAAAAAAATCAAAATGCAGTATGTCCAGAATTGAATACTCAATATTTGGTATTTCCAGCCCAATACTGAAAACAATGGTGGAAGGAAAAGGCACAGATCTTCAAGAGCTAACTGTCCAGTTCATTAGTACCTTTACAACTATGTGCACATACAAAGAGTCTTCCTGTTTGTGTTGTGTATGTGCAAGGGGCCCTTTTGCATAGGGAGTTTGAGTCTCCCTGTGCCTGAGTCACAGTCACAGTTCAAGGACCAGTACAGCTGAGCCCAAAGCCAGCATAGGCCAATGCTCAACTTGTAAACAATTAATCCTCAGGTCATGCAGATTTTGGACTACAGTACATAAACTATCTGTACACAAAGGCACTGAGGAGCAGGGCACAAATTGTCATTGCCTATAACTAGTGGAATTACTGGCAACTTGCTTTGCCCTTAACTAACAAATGTTATTTCTGCCAGACTATGCCTATGCTTTATATATGATCTTCAAGAATAAAAGCCATTCTTTACCATTTTGTTTGTACCTTAAGCAGTGATTAAGTGCTCTCAGATGTGAACTGAGATGTAGCACTCAACATTGTTTGGAAACGACTTTGTTGGTTTTTTTTTCTCCCAGGAAAATTACTATGCAAGGTCTTTTTAACACAAAAGTCTTGCAATAAATGACATCACTGAGATCAAGTCTGGAAAGCACAGCTTGCACTTGGAACAAAAAAAAAAAAAAAGCAAAAAAACCCCCAGATTTAGCCAAGTGTTAGTGCTCCTGTGAAGCTCTCTTGTAGCTCTGTTGCCTGTGCTGCTGAGCTCTGCCCTTTCAACAGACCTGCTGAGCTTACCATGATCTTAAATGTGTAGTGTTACCACTGCCAGAGTGGGAGCTGCAGCTGGAAGGAGCATTTATAGCCACCAGGATGCACTTGCAGCCCAGAGAGCCAACCATATCCTGGGCTACATCAAAAGAAGTGTGGGCAGCAGGTCAAGGGAGGGGATTCTCCCCCTCTACTCCACTCTGGTGAGACCCCACCTGGAGTACTGTGTCTGGTTCTGGAGCCACTATTACAAGAAAGGTCTGGATGTGCTGGAATGTGTCCAGAGTAGACTCATGAGGATTATCAGAGTGCTGGAGCCACTCTCCTATAAAGTCAGACTGAGTTTGGGCTGTTCATTCTGGAGAAGAGAAGGCTTTGCAGAGACCTTATGTGGCCTTGCAGTATCTCAAGGGGGTCTACATGAAAGCTAGTGAGGGACTTTTCAGGATGTCAGGTAGCGATAAGACTAGGGCAAATGGAGCAACTCTAGAAGTGGGTACATTCAGATTGGATGTTAGGAAGAAATTATCACCATGAGGGTAGTGAGACACTGGAGCAGGTTGCTCAGGCAGGTGGTCCCTGGAGGTCTTTAAGGCCAGACTGGATGGGGCTCTGAGCAACCTGATCTAGCGTGAGGTGTCCCTGCCCATGGCAGGGGGGTTGGAACTAGATGATCCTTGAGGTCCCTTCCAGCCCTGACAATTCCATGATTGTATGATTTGCTATCAATACATACTTGAGGGAGATTTCAGCGGGTTGTATTTCTGGACCCAAATTCAGTTTTGGGCTTCGTAGCCACAAATTCTGATTTATTAACAAATCTGTGTTGGGGTTACCTTTCTAAATGCACTTTTGCCTTATCACAGTTGGCACTGTTGGCACACAGTACACTGCTGTACTGTGGCTGGCTCACCCCAAAGAGCACAACACGGAAGGGCTCCTGAAGGAAATGCACTGAGCAGTCCCCTGCTTTGTGCTGAAAACAGTCCAGAGTAGTTTTGTTCTTTTCTGAAATGCACTTGCCTCATTTCCTGGCAAACTCTAACCTGAGTTATTTGTCTTCTGCACCACAGGCAATAAAATGATTTGCCAGGATTTTAATGGAGAAAAAAAATAAAAGGAATTTCTGCTTCTCTTTGCTTTTCACTCTGCTGTACAACACCTACTGCAAGTGGCCACTTTAAACCTGTCCTGGAGACAGTTTATCACAGATTGGCAAAAGTGCACTGCTGATGTGGGTGTTACAGGCAGAGCCCATCGCATTTCAGCTGCTGGCAAGGAGTGAATACAACATGACAGTGGTGAGAGAAAGCTGATTAGAAATGGTATTACTGGATAAAAGCCCATCTTTCTCAGCATGAGCAACCCCTTTTAACTTGCAGAGGGCTTTGTCTCAGTGTTGTGAGAGTGCAGAGATCTTGAAGTCTCTCTCCTGAAACACTCTGCAGCTTATCTTTCGTCTTCTGACACTTCATTATAGACAGAGGCTGATAGTGTCTTGCTGGTGCTAGGGAGGTCCTCTGGAGCACCTCTCTGCCTCGATGCAGAAATGGTTTTGTCACGTCGGATAAAAGCTGCTGAGTCTTCCTGAGGAATCCCAGGTTGGGGGATGTGACCTGAATAAACATAAACGTTCTCTGGAAAATATATTCTGGCAGAAGACTCAGCACCTTGTGAAGATTACAAATTGCACACAATTTTCTGTTTTATCAGGCTGATATTTTTTTTTTGTGCTGAAGCTGTTGATTGTTTCAACTGTGCAATTCAGAGAAATATTTTCCATACAAAAAATAGCAGTTGCAAGTATTTAAAGAGTGCTGAAACACAGCATTTTTCATGCTTGCTTTTTATTCCATACCCCATTGCTCAGTTTCCTACTACTGATAGCAATATGAGTTCTGATCTCACAAGGGCCTACATACCAAGAGAGCTCAGAAGTTTTGGTATGTCTTCAATTCTGAGCTGGACAGATAAAGTTAAAGGTAGTTATATCACAAATCTATGAAAGCAGTGCCTCTTTGTCTAGGATACCTACAGGATTGTGATCATCTAGAGCTCCTTTCTTGTTCCTGCCACTGCTTGAAATTTCAGCGGCATCTCAGCCTTGCCTGTAACTTCTGTTTCAGACTCTGTTGCTCCTTAAGTGTGCAGAGAGCTGTTGATTGAAGGTTCAGGGCATAGGCACATACTTGTGCTCTGATTTCTGGCCCTGATGTGCTCAGGCCAGAGCTGCCTCATAACCTTCCACAACACTGATTTCAACAAAACATAAGCGTCTGAAAAACTGGGAAAGAAAATATTCAATCAATCCAGACTCTAGCCTCTAAATCTTTTGAACCATAACAAAGATTTAGTGGTCTAATCAGTATTCCCCTCCCCTTTCTGTGATACATGGTGTGAGCATCCCAGCTTCTTGGGCTTCTGAGCAGCTGCAGGCAGGTGCAATGTAGGCCACATGCGAGTCTGCACAAACTCAGGAGACACCACTCAGCTCTGTTAAACATCACAGGAAGATTCATCAAAGCCTGCAGTGGTCCATAGCACTCTAGAAACATATTATCCTCTTCCTTAATGTTCCTAAATGCTGCTGCCCCAAAGCTGAGGAGCAGGAATCTGTTGGTGAGATGAATCAGGAATACTTTGTGTGTTTACCTTGTTTCCATTTCATTCAGCTTTCTCCATCACTCTACAAGTCACATTTCCACAGCAGGAACTGTAGCCTTGGTAGGCTTATTCACAGGACACAGTATTTCATGATGCTGTGACTAAAAGTGTGAAAGTCTTCAGCACTTACTAGTGTCAGCCATGAAACACAAAGCTGTTCTTAGCCATAGCCATATGGGAGCTGGCATGCTGCTCTAATAAAAACAGTGAAGAATGAGGCAATAATACATTTACATCACTGTAAAAATTAGGAAAGGAAAGAGAAAAAGATCAGAACTGGCATTACATGATGGGAATTTGTTTTCAGCTCCAACAAGTATCTGTTCTTAGCTTAGAAAAATCAATTTGTTTTTATTTTCTCCCATATTCCTCCATGAACTGGGAAATAACAACATCCTCTCTGAAACTTCCCCCAAGTTTGCTAATTTGCTGACCTGAAAGCAGAGAAATTATTTGTTGTATCTTTGAGCATTTTCTTCACATAATTTATTCCAGTTGTCCTTGGGACATGCACATCATTCCTGTTTTGTAAAGAAGAAAAAAAGAGTACAGTATCAAACAAATATAAAATTCTTTTGATTGAAAAGGATGCAAGTTCCCAAGGCTGGACTCCAGTTCTCCCATTAAATTTAAAGCATATCCCAGAAACAAGCAAGACACATCTGGACTACCTTGATGCCAGTGAAAAGTCTCTGGCTGCTTACAGGAAGGGTTTTGGTGAAAACCAGAGTTACAGATTTTCTCAAGCAGACTGATGTTCAGTTAAGTTGTTTGGGCTCTGCAGCTCCCTCAAATTAGTGTCACAAGCTGAGACTACTCCACCAAGAACAGAACCATCTAACAGTCTGGAACAGGAAGCTTTTTGGAGGACTGTCTGTAAGATAATGTGTTAAATAAAAGCACTCATGATAGATGTTTATTGGCATCAACAGCAGAAGGTGGCAATCTCAAGTGCTATCTCTTTCTGTGGAAGAGTCTGCAGGAAGAACTTCCATTTTCTTTTGGGCTTTGGACAGTTTCAGTCTTGTGAGAACCAAATATCTGAGCGTACAACATTTTCCTAAAGAGCCTCAGAGAAATCCTATCCTACGCTACCCTGATCTAGCTGGGCTGTGAGAACCTGTTGTAATGAAATGATTCGCAATCAATAACGATATCAATTTTGATATCCAGGCAGAGATTGTTAATGACTACGAAAACTGTTTATTAACTTTAAATCTCACCACAAAACTTCTATACAAGGTTCAAAAACGCAGGGTTTGGAAATGTATACATACAGGNGAGTGGGGAGCAGGGGATCATGCCTGGGCAAGTCAGGACATGTACAAGCCCACCTTGGCCTTTTTAGGCCTACCATGACACCTGTGAGCCTCAAATCATCAAAATTCATCACTTCTAAGCTTTTCTGAGAATAGAGACCCACCAAGAATTTTCTCCAAGGAAGATAACCCAAGGACATTGAGCGGAGCTGTGCCTCACTGCCCACCTGTGAGCCTGCATGCTGAGCTTTGGAAACTGTGACAGCATTAAACAAAAGCTCTGGAAATCTCAAAAGGCTGCCTAACAGCTTATCAGGAAGCAGAGCTGATGTCTTTGTGGGTGAAATAGAATGAAAGGTTGCATTAAATACCCAGTGAAGTTCCAGAGAAAAATCAGAGCTACTCCTTTTTGAAGTTTTGAAGGCAGCGGAAAAACTCCTGACTCCAAACAGATACACCTGCTTAATGTGTACACTGCATTGTGCTGTGCCATGGTCTCCTCTGCCTCCCAGCCACTGAGCTGCTTCCCACCACTGTGCTGAGATCTAGATGCAAACCTTGCACTTGTAAGCAACAGGTCAGTCAAGAGAGGTGGCTCGTGGGCAACCGCCAGCAGGGCAAAGCCCCTCTACATGGGATAAACCCCCTAACCCCTCCCTCATTACAGGATGTTAGCAGCAGTGCAGCTCAAGAAAGTGGGTCATGAAGGCACAAGAGAGGCCTAATGCAGCCTGTAGAGGCCAGAGAACATGATTTCCATTTGAGTACAGCCCAACTCTTATTTACCACTGCATGAGGTAGCCCACTCACTTATGACAAAACCTGCTTAATGAACGTTTGGCTATCAGATTTCAGACCTAAATATGTCTATCCATGCTTCTCCTAACTGAAGCAGACTCTCAGGAGCATTACCCTATCCTGAATACAGCACTTGACTAAGGAAAAAGGTAGGTGAGGCTGACTTTCATAGACACTCTGAAGGAGAGGAATCCAGCTCAATGACCAGACAATGTCTATCAAAACAATGGTAACCAGATGGTTTCTATCTCTGTCCTGTCTACTGAACTTTGTCTGGCTCAGAAAGGTTGAAGATACTTCCCTGAAATCCAGCAAGTCTGATCTAAGGGATAAGGCAAGCAGAAAAATAAGTCCTGCTTTATCTGCTTTCTTTTTCTACCTAACATTAGAGCACTCTGGTTTTCTCTGTACTGTTTCTAACATGAATATCTAGCCACATTGCATATTTTTCTAGTTCCCACCTGTTTGTCACCTGAGCATCTTATTTTACTATTCAGATAGGGAGAGAGATCATGCAAGGAAGACTGTGAGACAGCAAGAAATTAAGTCCAGGCATCCAGACAACATTTATCTGAGATGTACCTGTATGGGTCTCTCTAGTGAGCAGGACATTGTTGGGGCCCTTCTCCCAGCCCTTCCTACTTCAGGACCATCAAAAGAATTGCAAGTACATTGAATTTGGCTGCTCAGCATGAGTGAGAAAATCTCCACAGAAATATTTTTTTAAATGCCTGACATCTGGATTCAATTATGTTTATCTCTACTAATAAAACACATTTCCCACTCAGTGGATAAGGATATTTTTTAATCTTTTATATCATCCAATAACTCTAAAAACTAATAAAAAGTACATTCATGTGCAAAACAGTCCTTTTTCATTTCTCTCTCCCTCTTTTTTTTTTTTCTTCATCCTTCTTCAATATTTTAAAACCCAACTTCTTGCTGAGCAGTGTAAATAATTCCTATTGGCATTGCTAACAACAAACACACCAAAGTAAACTGCCAGCCACAGCAGAGGAGAAGGCATGCATCAAGGCACTGTGCTGAGGTTCAGAGGGCTGATAATGACACATGGAGCCTTTCAAGCTTTGATCATCAGGTTGAATCTGCAATACCCACAACCGACCTGCAGTTATCATGATGTGGTAATTACCTGGTTGTCTCTGTATGATTGCTGGTCTCTCATCACCCCCACAGTGGACAGGTATTGTCCCTGCTGGCAGGAACTATCTTCTCTTTTGCTACCAATCTCAACCATTCAGTTAAAACTACAGAAACTACTCTACTCCTCTCCCAGGCTCTCTTTTGCTGAAAGGTCCATGCCACTCTCCAAAGGTAACACTTTACAATGATAGCTAGCCATCTCCCAGCTCACTTTTGTTGTCAGCCTTTTTCATCCACTGCAACAGTGAAGGAGAAGAAGTTCCTTTAGTGGGAACCAGGAGGAAAGAAAATCCCTTCTGAATAGACATTAAATGTGTTCTCAGACTTGTCCAGTAGAGGCTGATGACACAAATGCAAACGAATCGTAAACAGAGCTTCCCAAATTCTTTACAAACATCACTTCCTAATGTCCCACGACAATCCTGTGAAGGCCTCCATTTATATGGACATGCAAAGCAAATGGTCAGCTTTGTCTGCTGAGATAGCTCAGATCAGGGGTTGTGCCACCCCTTCCTAGAAGCACTACAATTTGAAGGGAACTCCACAGCTGCTAGGGTGGGAGGATTAGGAGGCAGGAATAGAGAAGTTCAGTTGTTGCCTGCAGAAACAGTGATCTGCTCAGTGCTCCTGGTGAGGCCTGCTGGCACCGTGGTCCCCCAGGTGAGCTCCTCACACCTGGCACCAGCAGCACAGCTCAAGCTTTGGCATCAGGTCTGCCTCATCTTCAACAGCTCACTCACCACCCCTCCCAAACTGCAGCAGTTCCACCCCCTGAGCTGCTGATCACAGCTGGTGGCAAACACAGCACAGCTCTCCCTGCCACCAGAGACTGGCACATGCTGCAGCACCCCCAAGGACAGCCAGGGGAGGAAAAAGGATGCTGGGCCACACTGGTGTGTGCTCAGCTGGCCACAGACACACAAGAGCAGGGCCTAGCTCACCTGCTGGCAGCGGCTTCAGCTTGTGCAGGCACTGGGAAGCTGTGGCCAGCAAAGCCTCCAGGCTCAGAAGGCTTTCATACTCTCCTGGCAGAGTGGCATGGGCTAGGAGCAGAAAAGCAGCAGACATCAGCACACTGAAACCTTCTCCCCACCAAACAGCAGTTTCTGAGGGTGGCCTTGGCCTCAGCAGCCCTCACTCTAGGCACTCTTTCTCCTTACCTGCAGGCTCAGCTCCCACGGAGTGGCTCAGCAGGGAGGGGGCATCTGGGAGGGCCTTTAACTCCTCCTCAGCCTCTGCAGGAGGTTGGCATTAACCAGAACCGAGCAACAGCTTAAGGAACATTGCCCAGCACCAGCTCTCTGCAGCACTCTGAGCCCTGGGCCAGGCCAGCTGCAATCCCCCAGTTTCCTGCTGGTCCCAAACTGGACACCCATCAGGCTGGGCTGCCACCCAGTGAGACCTGGACAGGCTGAGAGCTGGGGGAGCAGAACCTCATAGAGGGCAACCAGGGCATGGGTAGAGTCCTGCCCATGGGGTACGTGGACAGGTGAGGGGGGAGCTGCTGGGGAGCAGCTCTGAGCAGCAGGACCTGGGAGTGCTGGGAACAGGTTCCCCATGACCAGCAGTGTGCTCTGAGGGCTGAGAAGGCCAATGGTGCCCTGAGGGGCATGAGGAGGCCAAGGCAGGTTCTCCTGCTCCTCTGCTCTGCCCTAGTGAGGCCTGCCCAGGAGCACAGTGCCCAGCTGGCCTTGCAAGCTCTCCACACAAGCACACTCCACAACCTCTCTGGGCAGCTTGCTCCAGGCCTCCAGCACCCTCACACCAAACAGCTTTCTCCTCCTGCTCAGCTGCAACCTCCTGGGTGCCACTTGGTGCCCGTTGCCCCTCGTGTCAGGGCAGTTGTTGCCTGGAGGAAAGGAGGCTGAAAGGAGACCTTCTGGCTCTCTACAGCTCCCTGAATGGAGGCTGGTGCCAGGTGAGTGTTGGTCTCTCTGCTGGGCCAGCGCAGGAGGAGTTCAGCAGCCCAGCAGACACCACACTGCAAACTGCTTCTGCTGCCTTTGCTTTGCACTAGCAAAGAGGCACATTGGTGGGGGCGCTGGTGGAGAGGCCCCTGCCTTGTCTGTGCCTGTGGAAGCAGCCTAGGTAAGAAGGGCATCACTGCTGGCAGCCAGACACTGCTGGGCTTCTGTCAGGAGTGCAGCTATGGCTGTGCAGTGCAGATGTCCACAGGTGCCCACAGCTGGCACTCAGCAGTGCCTGTGCCAGGCAGCTGAGGAGCAGGAGTCCAGTTCTGCCCTTGCACAGCAGAACAAAACAGGCCAAGAGCGTAGGAGGCAGGGAAGAAGTGATGCATTGCCTTGCAGGGCTGAAGCTTCAGGGTGAGATCTTTGTGACTTCTCTGTGGCTGTGTGACCACAGACTCTGCTGAAGAACAAGATGAGTCCCAGGTGATTCGTGGAGACAGGACTTTAAAATCAGTCACAAACGGCACCAGGTGAAAGGAACCCTCCAAGGTCATCCTGTCCAACCCACCTGAAGGCAGCAGGAACATCTCCAACTAGTTCCATGTCCTTGTGTTGAGGGTCCCACAGCTTGCCCCAGCCCTGCAGGTGAGGTCTCCCCAGAGCAGAGCAGAGGGGCAGGATCCCCTCTCTCCATCTCTGCCCATGCTGCTTTGGATGCAGCCCAGGCTGCCCTTGGCCTTCTGTGCTGCAAGTGCCCATTGCTGGCTTCTGTCCAACTTCTCCACCACCCCACCCCCCCAAGTCCTTCTCTGCAGACTGTACAAGAGAATCTGAAAACTCTTCTGGCCCCTTCCTGCCTTATATCTTGAAAATCTCTGTGAGTTCACTGTCAAAACCCTGCCAACTAGTCTGCCCTGCCAACTATTCTGCTTCTGAGGCAGCAGCTGAGGCAGAGCCCAGCCTGCTCCTCTGTGCCTAAGTGGGCTCAGCAGGGCTAACACCAATATCAACACTAGGAGAAGACTTTAATCAGCAAAGTCAACAGCTGTAATGCCCTGAGCTCCCAGGAGCACAGCAGCAGGGCAAGAAGGGCTCACAGTCAGGCAGCTGCTAACCTTCTCCAAGGCTCCAGCTGGATTTGCTTGGACAAACAGAGGCTTGCCTCAGAACATCTGGATTTGCTCTGGAGCATGCAGTAAGTGGTCCTTGAGATGATTTTGGCTTGAGATGTTTTGGCTTGAGATCAGCCTTGAGGAGAAGGCCCTGGGGGTGTCAGTTGGTGCCAAAGTGCCCAGGAGCCAGCACTGGTCAGCCCAGAGCCAGCTGTGTGCTGGCTGCAGCCAGAGCAGCAGCACAGGGAGGGAATTCTGCCCCTCTGCTCAGACCTCACCTGCAGCACCACCTCCAGCTCTGGGGAACCCAGGACAAGAAGCACCTGGAGCTGCCAGAGAGGGTCCAGAGGAGGCCATGAAAGTGGTCATAGGGCTGGAGAACATCCCCTGTGGGGACAGGCTGGGAGAGTTGGGGCTGTTGAGCCTGGAGAAAAGAAGGCTGCAGGGAGACCTCAGAGCAACCTTCCAGTAGCTGAAGGGGCTACAGCAGAGCTGGGGAGGAACTTTTGACAAGGGCTGGGAGAGTCAGGGTGAGGGACAATAGCTTTGAGCTGGGAGAGGGGAGACTGAGAGTGGAGATGAAGACAAAATTCTTAGCAGTGAGGGTGGTGGAACACTGGCACAGGTTGCCCAGGGAGGTTGCGGATCACAACACCACAGAATGTGATTCCATGATCCATCACCTCCCTGGAGGTGATCAGGGCCAGATTGAATGAGGCCTTGAGCAACCTGTGCTGGTTGGAGGTGTCCCTGCCTGTAGCAGGAGGTTAGAGCTGGATGATCTTGAAGGTCCTTTCTAACCTAACCCAGTCTATGTTTCAGTGACCAGATTGTGTCACCTCAGCTCGGGGTGCACGAAGCTCTCTTGTGTTTCCTCCTTTTGGCACAGTGATCACGGTGGTTTATTCCTGGTAAGGTTCACAAGACGGGGTCGGTTGGGGCAGCAAGAGGTTGGCATCTGTGCCCAGGATGTCAGCTGCCAAGCAGGGATGGCCTGGCAGATGCAGTTTTAACTGAGCTCAGCAGAGGGTCGAGGAGTTAGTAGTGATCTGGGTGTCAATCTCTTCTCCCTAGTACCAGGTGATAGAATGAGAGGAAACGACCTGAAAATGTTCCAGGGGAGGTTTAGATTGGATATTAGAAATAATTCATTTATGGAAAGAGTGCTCAGACATTGGAACAGGCTGCCCAGGAAGGTGGTGGAGTCAGCATCCCTGGAGGTGTCCCAAAAGCATGTGAACACGGCCCTTCAGAACATGGTTTGATGGCCACAGTGGTGTTGGGATGACAGTTGACTCAATCTTAGAAGCCCTTTCCAACCAAAACAATTCTATGGTTCCATGATCTTAATTAGTGAGAAATTGCCATTGAGCTGCAGGCAACACAATGAATCAGTTGAAATGTAGAGCAGCTCATGTGCAACTCCTGCTGCTACAGATTACTGCATTAACGATTACTAGTCACCTAGAAAATCCCAGGAGAGAACATCATCATGCTTTAAACAGAGTATGAAAATTGTAGGTTCAAATTTCAATGTGTTTCTTATTGGATTTGATTTACCACAAGAGACCCAGCACAACTCCTGTCTGAGACATTACTCCACACACAGCTGCATAGAAGTCTCGGACACTGTCTGTAGGATGATTATAAATAAAGCTGTCAGAAGCCTGTCCCCACAGGGCCACTCGTTTGTCCATAAAATGACAATGCTAATACTCTATTTTCAACAGCTTTTTTTCATAATCATGGACATGATTTTGAGCTCATATGAAATCCAGACAACCAGAAATTGTATCCAGGTCCTGTGGTGCCATTCATCCTTGTCATTGTGTCCTTGGTGGTTAAGAAGTGCAGATCCAGCTGCCAATTAAAGCAGGAGTAACCCTTAAAATAGAGTAACATGTGCCTCAAGTTATCTCCACTTGATAGTCCAATCCTGCTCCCAGAGAGTTCTGTGAAAGCTGCCTGACTCCACTGAAATCCTCTCCTGGCCAAACGAGGGCAGCTGCATTAACACAGCTGAGGCTGGAACACCCACACTGGAATGGAGTCAGGAGACAAACCAAGGTTATTCTCATCAGTGATTTGGAGCAAGCCATAAGCTACAACCTGGGATGGACTGAGGAATGGCAAATAAAGATTTGGCCCTATTCAAGGAAGTATAAGTGTACTTTGGGGGTTGTGTTTTATAGCCAAATATAATGAAAAAGAGGACAAGACTCTGTGGGGGGGAGTAACCATAGAGCTTCCCTCCAATACCTGGAGGGATCCTACAGGAAGGGTCAAGAGGGTTTTTTCATAAGGGTGTCTAGCAATAGGACAAGGGTGAAAGGTTTGAACCTGAGGGAGAGTAGGTTTAGAATGGATCTTAGGAAGTTCTTCAGTATGAGGGTGATGAGGCACTGAAACAGGTTGCCTGGGGAGGCTGTGGATGCCTCCTACCTGTGGGTGTTCAAGGCCAGTTTGGATGAGGCATTGAACAGTCAAGTCTAATTGAGAGGTGTCCCTGCCCATAGCAGGGAGCTTGGAGTAGATTCTAAGGTCCCTTCCAATCTAAGCCATTCTGTGACTCTATGAAAGCTGAAACAGGGAAAGCAATGACTTTTTAGAACTGGAATAACTGTTACTCATCTCAACTTCTCTCCATTGGTCATCAGCTTCATCAATTTAATTCTACTTATAGTACATTTTGTGACAGCACCTTTCTCAGGTTCAGAAACAGCCAAACTCCCTTTATTGGAGCCCTGGGTGTTCCTTACACTTGATTAGTGAAAATATCAACATATTATATGGAATTTAGCAAAAGCAAGAAATTGAGACTGTTGGGAAGGTAGCTACAGCTGTTAGACCATGTACTGAAAATGCTATCAGAAAAGGCAGACCAAGTAAAGCTAACTTGCCAAGAAAGGTCACTGAAGAACAAACACTGCAGGCCTGGTAAGTTGGAAAATGAAGTCAGACAACACAGCAGGCTATCTCCAGCAGCTTGAGTGCTTCCCAAAAGCCTGACAAATATCTGGCAGTGTTTCAGGATTCCTGGAATATGTATCCACTAATCACTAAGTGGGTCCACACACTTAAATCAGTTTGTTTATGCCAGTGCTGACAGCAAAGCCTCTGTCCTGGCTGGCCGAGAGGGGGTTGGTGAAGGATGAGTTCCTCCACATCAAGAGCCAGGTCACTGCTGCTCTCTGGTGTCATCATACTCATTCATTCCTCTTTAGGTGCTGGTGCTCTCTCAACTTCTGCTTTTTAGTTACTGGTTGCACAAGGGCTAGGAGAAGCCAAGTTGCCCTGGTGGCAGTAACAGGAGTCCTCTACCCAGTCTGCTTCAGAACTAAGAACCACCATGACTTAAGGGCAAGGAACAGTGGAATGAAGGTTGCTTGCACACACAGTGGCATTCACCTGCATGCAGGGGGATGACAACTTTGATGAATCACCCTACTCTCATCTTAAGTACCCACTTAAGCCAGTGGGACTTGCTCAAGTTCCTCAGAGCAGTGAATCTTAGAGCACCACACATCTCATGCCAGTCCTCTGGTTTCTCACTGCAAGACAGTCTAGGATTGCCTCTCAGCAGTCACAGGACTTTCATGGTGGAAGTGATGGATAGAATAAAATGACCAGGTTTCATGGTTCCTGGGGTGGCAAACAGCTAGGGAATGCTGTTTCAGAACTCCTGGCAAACCACACTGTCCATGTGCCATGTCAAGTGCTACCAAGAACTGTGAGCCTTGCAGTTTTGGAGGCTTCTTCATCTCACTACATCCTTCAAAGAAGGAAATATTAGAGGCCTAAGTGAATTATCCCAGATCTTTAAGTTCAGCTACATAGCTAGGGGCAGATATGTTTTTGAAGTGTTGCTTTTGTAAAGCAAGCTCAGAGATCTTGTTAGATGAAAAGGAAACCATCACTGAAATGCAAAGCTGAAATATTTTTGGGAGGTGGTGGTGGAAAGAAATTTATATTAAGCTCCACAATTCCCATAATTAAGTGAAAAATTCTCTGTAATATTTGTGGAGCGTACAACCTTGAAGCCAAAAATTCTCAGCAATATTTGTGGATCCAAACCACATCATACATCTTATTCATAGGACACACATATCTACAGGAGAAATCTAATCTCATGAGGACATCCTGATTGTTACAACACTGAACTTTGCTTCTTCCCCAAGTTTCACACATTTGACCTTCCCTTGCAGCGTGCTAAATCAATGCATGCAAATCCTTTTTCACAGCTCTGCTCCCATTTAAGTCAATGGCAAAACTCCCACTGGATTGAATGAGGGTATAATCAAGCCCTTTCATTTTAGTAAACTCTATCCTAGTAGCTCATAAACCTATAGACTGAGTAAATATTTGGTATGTAGATGACACAAAGCATACAGAGGAATGCACACAATGAAAGGAGAAAGTGTGATGTCCATTTTGGCCTAGTCTAATCATCTTTCCACTTGTCCTGCTGTTCCAATAAACAGTCATACAAAGTCTTATATAAAAGTTAATCACTCCATACTAGGACTTACCTCTGAACATCTTTTCAAATTCAGGATGACTGATCTGCAAAAGCTCTGATTCTGTCCCCTTTCTTCATGCTGACACTATCTCAACAGCACGTCGCTGATTTGGGAATGCAAACATCTGCTTAATGTGTGGCTGCAGTAGGTCCAGACAAGACAAGATAACCCTAGCATTACTTGTGCAGTCATCTTGCAAGGTGGCTGGCTCTAGTAGTGCAAAAAGTTAAATCTCAAGTTTGCTGTCCCTGACTTTCAGAGGACTTAGATTTAAACCTACGTGTAGTATATTGAAGAGAAATATAACTGGCCCTAGTTTAATGACTCTGGCTAGCAAAGAGCAGAACTGGAGGTTTTCCCTATAGGTTGTGTTTGGTTGCATGTGCAAGGCATAGGGAAAGCAAACAAGTCCCCAGCAGTGACAGGGTTTTGTCAGAGTTATTAGAGAAATCATTTGACCCACCTCCATGGCTGAAAGTGGCATTTCAATAAAAACACTGTTTGCTGCCACTTGGAAACCACTACTAAACTGTTGCTTGCCAGAAGCATGCACAGGCTTGTAATCCTTTTGTAAGCATTAGTTTTGGAAAATGGCTTTAAAGCATCTTCCAAATCTTTGCAATCCAAGCTGAAGCTCTGCAGGAGGATGCCCAGCTCTTTATTTCAGCTTACTGGTTTGTCTCTCCAGCACCCAGCTTTCTTCTGCAAATGCTGCCACATGGAGTGGTGCCATATCCAAGAAGCAAAGCTCAGTTGAAGGTGAGCTGCTTCCCTGCTGGAAACCCCTGCAGGTACTGCTGAGCCTGGTGCTGCCAACCCTCTCCTCAAAGTGAGCACAAGGCAATTAACAGGAATAGGAGTTAATGATTCTTCTAAAATGAAGAGCTCAAAGTAAGAGGAAAAGAAGGAAGATGCTCTACTAACAGGGCTGCCTTCCTCGGCTACATCCCCTGAAGCACCACTCCGCAGCTGGGGGTTCTGCAATGCACCAGGGGCATGGCAGAAGCCATGCAGAGCTGCTCACACTGCTCTCCAGCTATGTGCTGCCAAAGACAGGCTTTCCAGCAATGAAATCCAATGAGCAGTGTCTTAATCCGGGAGTCTGGAAATAAGGACAAATCTTTGTGCAAGCCTGGACTTGGCTGACCGCTGTTTTCCTTCTAAATCTGTTTCATCTTATCTTTCAGACAGGAAACAATTTGCTGGAGGGACAATTTTGCTATGCATATGTAAAATCCTCCATAGACCCTGGGGGATGTTCTGTATCCTAATAAGCAAAAAAAAACACTTGGATGAAAGTGTGAAAGTATCATTTCTCAAGAGATATTACAGGGACAGATACACTTGTAATGCATATGTATATATTTATGTCTGCATATCTGGATATATATAGATGTTTATACAGATTTTGTACCTATGTATGTAGGAAAACAATATTAAGCTATACAGAGTCATTCTAGTCTGGAAGTGACATGCAGAAAATCAAGACAATTGCCAGGAGAGTTAAAGAAGGTGGCAGAGGCCACAGAACCAGTGGAAATCTTTCAGAGCTCTGCAGATTGACACCCACCACTGCAAGACTGATCTTCAGATGTTGGGTCTAGATGAGCATGAAGGCTCACTAATGTGAAACTCATATCACACATTTAGCAGCTCAGGCAGATAGTGCCTGTCTTTGCTTGATGCAGGACACACAGCGGGTGCTAGTGGTGCAGCAGGGGCCTCGTGATGCCTGCTCTCAGGGAGGAACCCACAACTGGTGCTGGGCATGCATCAGAAGCATGATGTGAGCAGCAGGACTATGATTGCTGCCCTCGTTACACTCAGATCTAGTAACCAACTTTGTCTGAAAGAGCTCCAAATCAAATGGGTTGGCTGGGACCACAGCAGCAGCTTCTGCATCTTTGTACCGTCCCAGAAGAGATGCAGCCTAAGGAACAGGGCAGGGAAAAACTTATCTATCTGGCACAGAGAAATCTTGGTGCTGCTAGAGCCTTTGATTTATTCTCTGCATGAGCATCAGCTTCTTCTCCCATCAAAGGATGGTGTATGAGCAAAGTTCTGATCCCCTAGAGCTGTCACCCTCGTACAACCTGCTGTCATTGTGCCTCCTATGCAGCATGCTACAGTAGGACAGAAGACAGAAATGCTTCTCTGAACCAATCTATCCAAGCAATTTAAGCATTTCACAGCCAGATCCTTGGCACAGGTTTTGATGGAAGTCAGTGATGCTGCACTGATTTACATCAGCTACAATTTCTGGAGAGCTGAACAAGATGATGGAAATTAGTATTCTTATGAATAAAAGGAGGACCTCTCAAAAGCCAGTATGGGGATTACCAGGGAAGTGACTCTGGGAGAGCCTGGAGTCTTGGCTATGCTAGCTGATGCCTCTCAAGTATCTGTTTCTAGATACAGCAGGGAGGTGACAACTCCCTTTACTTTAAATATCCAAAACAGACATTTACATGCAATCTCTTTGAACCTGTGCTCTCTTAAACCAATGGAAAGAAACCAGACCTCATGCTTAAGTCTTTTCTCTAGGATTAAATGACTTTCAACCTGGCAAAGACTTTTAGGACAGCTTCAAATGTAATCTGAAGTATTCAAACTTAATTATATGCACTGAAAAACAAACAAGAGCATCTAAAGACAAACACAATCTTTCTCCCACAGTTCTACTTCCCAATAACTCACACTGAAGGGATATTGTTTTCTTTCAGGCATTAACCACTGAGATATAGATAAGAAATAAAATTTCTGGACCAAATCATCCACACCAGTGAACAGATACAATTTGTGATCAAGTAACAGTCAGACCTTTCCTATTACAGAGACATTATGGTGGCTGTTTCAGTAGCATGTCAGACAGCTCACATCCTTTTTAGCTTCTGTTTGAGCACTGGGCCAGCTCCCTGCCGAGGTGCTTCATAGCCTCCTACACACCACAAGGACAACCACTGCAACACACACAAACACCTTTCAGTCTTAAGCCCATTTCCAATACAGCTATACCACTGATTTAGCAAAGGAAAAAAAAAACCAAACTTGCAGACAGCCCTACCAGATCAGAGCAAACCCCCAGGCAGCAGTGGTTCTTTCTTCTGCCTACAGCCGGCTTTGCAAAGCTGAAGGAACAGAGGGTTCCCCCTGCCTGGCACCTGGGTCAGTGATGTGAAAGATGTGTTTAAAAACCCTCTGGGGATTTCCAGGGAATTTCTCCCCAGAGAGGAGAAAATCTCTGCCTTGCAGATGCCCTATTATTTACTGCTGGAAATTACTCTCTGCAAGCTTTTGGGCTACAGTCCGGTTTAACTTCTCTTCCATCTGAAGATTAGTTTGCAGGCAATTCCTGCACGTGCAAAGCTTTTGAACAAATTTATTATTTGCAGATTATTTTCACCCAGTTCTACTACCCACAATTCATGTGATCAGTACAGTCAGAAGCCTGTTTTACAGTCAACTGTTTACTGTTTTACAGTATAGAAAGTCTATACAATGCCTCCTATTAGTCATAAGAAACAGACCCCCACCATACATCCATCATTATTTCTATCATTCCTAACATCACAGATCACATTTTCAGGTGGCATGGGTCTGCCTGGTTGTAACCTAGAATACAGCTCCCAAAGGTGTACATTTTTAAGCAGATGTTCTTTCATTTATGCTGTTAATGCAAGAAGTAGGAAGAATCCCCTTGCATGCTTCAAAGAGATGGACCAAGTTGTTTTTTCCATATCTATGCCTGCTCCAAAAGCAGGGAAAGTTGTCAGAAATTAGTACTAACCAGTCTTTCTTGCAGTGTTTTTGTTTTCCAGAAGAAGTGATCTAGGATTTTTTTTTTTCCCCACCTGGCTTCCCGTTCATTAAAACACCTTTCCTGGATGATGGCTAATTAGCTAATATAATAATTGATCCTTCTAATGTACTGATGTACTTAGGGAAGCCAACAATATGCTTGTGTGTTTATTCATGGCATTTATGGAACTGTTTGCACATGGATTTTTCAGTTACTGTGGAATAATTATAATGAATTAGCATAAATGTTGCATTTTACAACACAGGAAGTTTCCCCTTTTCATTTCAGGGGCCAAAAAGAAGAGGAGGGCTGTTTTAACATTTGAGAATGAAACACTCATTAACTGTAGCTCAGTTTGTGAACTTCAGAGGTTAAACATTAGCTACCAAAAAAAAAAATTCTTTTAATCAGGATGGATCAAGCCTCTCCACTTAAATGCATTATCCAAATTTGCAGTCATCTCTAGTTAATGAGTCTGTCTGAATTAGCCTTTCAAAGGAATTAAGGGAAAAGAATCAACACTTTGATGGTGTTTGAAGCACAACTTGAAGTATTTGAACCAATGTGTTAAATCTTAGATGAGATTTTAATCTGTAAAGTAGTGATTGAGAACTATGTGGCTGAAACTAGAGGCAGTGGTTAATGTTGATGAATTATTCTGCACAGAGAGGTCACCCACAATAACAGCTTAGCCCAAAGCAGAATTAGCTTATATTCACTTGCCCTGAAAAAGGCACAATTAAGGTTGAAATCTGCCAGTTCATAGAATCATAGAATAGTAAGGTTGGAAGGGACCTCAAGGATCATCTAGTTCCAACCCCCTACCATAGGCAGGGACACCTCCCACTAGCACAGCTCACTCAAGGCCTCGTCCAACCTGGCCTTGAACACCTCCAGGGAGGGAGCAGCCACAACCTCCNTTCCTATTACACACCCCAAGAACTCAGGACAGATTTTGCATTTTAGTTCAAGGCTTATATGTGAATATATTTTGAAAATGAGACTTTGGAGCAAGTCTCTTGGGAAGTCACCAAGGCGAGAGAAAACATTTCCCTTTCTGGGTCTCTGGGATGGGATCAGTTAACAGGGTCTCTGCATTCACACTCCTGGCTCAGTGTTACAGAGATACAGCTGCTGGTCAGAACACCACCAGGCCTGGGGATCTGGCCACCCCTGGGTGACTGTCCCTGCCTGCTGGAGCTCCTGCCTTACATGTTACCCTGCCCAGAGATCTCCTTTCAGGGTGAAGCAGAGAGTGTCAGCTAGGATGCCTATCATGCAGAAGTCTGCTGTCTGAAGGCCGCTGGTGAGGGATGGAAGAGAAAGCTTCAAGCATAGTTTAAAAAGAGTTTTTCCTTCTAGCATAGGGAAAGAAAGAAAAATTAAAAGAGTGGGGAACATTGTGCAGAACAGTGAAGATCTGAAGAAAATATCACATAATATAACCAGATTTTTGTGTGGGAGCAATAAGCATTGACAAAATTCACAACTGAAGGGAATTTAATTGAAAGTTTAAACATAAGTTGAGGCTTAGAAGCCCAATGGTAAAATATATCCTGCACTAAAAGTAACAAGTCATGCCCTTGCTTAGAAGAGAGTGTGTTTAAGCACGTGCCCTGTACTGGCACAGCCTGATTAGATTGCTTATAATAAGTAATCTGAGGCCTCTTATTAACCATTAATTTTAAAGTTTGGGTGTTTTGTTGTTTTTTTTTTTTTTGAAGAAAAGATAAAGTACATGTCAAAGCAAATAAATGATAGTTATAACCAATCTCTTTCCCAGCATGCAGAGATCTGCTCCACTGCTCACTGACAAAATTTAAAAAAAAAAAAAAAAAGAAAAAAAGAAAAAAAAAAAAAAAAGCTACAGGGGGTGTTGGAGGTGCAAAATGGAAAAGATCTGTTGGGTCATTCTGTCCAGCTCCCAGCTAGAGCAGAGGGCTTTGTCTGTGTATTATTTACACAAGTTTTCTAGAAAACTTTCATTTGGACTAAATAAAGTATTGCATAACGTTCTTAGTAATATAAATACTTTCCCTGAGCTTAAAAACTGGATGCATTTCTGTGTGTTTAAAATCTGCTTTTACTGGTAGATACTGGCATAGGGTTCTCACAGCATAGCAGTCCAAGACCAGCTCATGTAGCTCCCTCCAAAAGCTTAGCTGGCATTGATAGCTCCCATCTCCTACAAGAAAGGATTTGGGAACCATTTGGAGTTTGGCTGCTGAAAGAGGCTCTGAGGAAGGGAACAAGCTACAACTGGAGATGGTCATTTGCAGCAGAGGTGGCCTGTCCCTGGAACCTTTTGCTCCTCTGTGACACTGGGGAGGATGAGTGTCCCTGGCTCCCAGGTATTACAGCTGTGTGAAAGCATCCACAGAACAAAACAAGGAGGAAATGATTACATTCTTGCAAGTATGCCCATGAGCATCAGAGGGAGCTTTGCTGAGCACAGCAAGGTAATGTTGAGAGAGGAAAAAAAACCCAACCCTCTCAATATTAATGTTAATTCTTACAGAGTTTTCTTTAAAGAAGGATGTTAATATTGTGCTTCAGAGTTATTAAAAGCATTATCAATTATTTCTAAGAAATGTAGGTCACATTCTGAAGGGGTGCCTGGAACTCAGGCAGTTTTCAGCAGCCCTTGCCTCAGCTCCAGCCTGGCACTGGCAGGTACCAGCGTGGGACAAAACAGATGCTGATGGAACAGCATGGAGCAGGTTCTGGCCTTGCTGGAGTCAGCAGCACAACTCCCATTGCACCACCTTCTTTTCACATACACTCCTCCCAGGACAGAGAAGCTGTGATGTATCTGCTTAGCATTTCAATTATTTATTGGCAGAGGTCTCCCAAAGCTGGGGAGTAGACCTTGCTTCCAGCTGGAATACTCTACAGAGAAGTGTGAGGGAGATGGAAAGAGACTGTGGGATTTCCTGCTACAGCTTAGTGCAGACAGTGGGGAACTGTAAAACTGTTTCTAGTAGTTTGTTTGTTTTCAGTTGCTGGATGCTGCACTTGGGTCATGACAACTCCATGCAATGCTACAGGCTTGGGGTAGAGTTGCTGGAAAGTAGTCCAGCAAAAAAGGACCTGGAAGTGCTAGTTTACAGTAATCTGAACACACTCCAGCAATGTGTTCAGGTAGCCAAAAGGCCAACAGCATCCTGACCTTTATCAGGAATAGTGTGGCTAACAGGAATAGGGAAGTGATCATGCCCCTATCCTCGGCACCTCCATTACTGTGTTCACTTTTGGGCCCCTCGTTACAAGAAGGAAGTTTTGGTGCAGGAGTTTGTCCAGAGAAGGGCAACAAGGCTGATCAAGGATCCAGAGAATAAGTCTGATGAGATGTGCCTGAGAGAACTGGGATTGTTTAGTCTGAAGGAAAGGAGGCTGAAGGGAGACCTTATTACTCTCTGCAACTAAAAGGAGATTGTTGTGAGGTGTAGGTTGGTTTCTTTCTAGCACCAGGTGAAAGAACAAGAGCAAATGGCCTGAAACTGTGCCAGGGGAGGTTTAGATTGGATACTGGGAGGGGGGCAAAGGAAAAAAAAAAAAAAAAAAAAGTGATCAGAGAAAGAGTGGTCAGACACTGTAACAGGCTGGCCAGGCAGGTGGAGTCACCATCCTTGGAGGTGTTCAAGAAACATGTAGACTTGGCACTTCAGGACATGCTTTAATGGCCATGGTGGCCTTAGATTGACAGTTGGACTTGATCTTTAAGGTCTCTTTCAACTGAACGAATTCTATGATTTCATCATTTCTTTTTCAATAAGGACAAGGGAAGAGACAGAAATTGTGAGGGCAAAGAGCTGCTCTGTTAGCATTTGACTTCTGTAATTAGATTAATGGAATGCCAGAGTATCCTGGTCTGGACATAATAAGAATATTGATATTGCAATGATGCTTCATGCTGTGAGGGCAATTAGAACAGCAACAACATATTTTAGCAGGTATTTTCTTGATCTGTATTGAGAGAAGAGACAGTAACAAGGCAACAAGGAGACAAAGCCTATTTTTTCTCATTGTCTCCCTTAAAATAAGCTGAATTGCAATGCAAGCTCATATTTGAGCTTTCTTAAGACAAGATTAATGGCAAACTGCTCTAAGTACAAGTCTTACCTTCGTTTGCTGACAATAAACATGTTTTTTAACACTGAGAAGTCTTTTAATGACATCATTTAGCAGGGAATTATTGCACTGCTGATTGCAATTTTTTTTTTGCAGGTAGCAGTACGAGTTTTCACCTTCTGTTTGCTTTTGACACTGCCAAATTAACAGCAGAGAAATAAAAGGCTACATAATTACGATACAAATGTTAGAATATAGTGGCATGGATACATGTAAAAATCCTAGAATGGAAACTTCTGTTTCTCCTGTGGAAGTTATTTTAAGGGTGATTAACTCTCCTCCTGCCTCCAGAGTTCCCCAGCAGTCATGGAATTCTTACTAATTGTTGCAAGCTAAAGAACTGTCACAGCAAGACTTCTAACAAAATCTTCCACTCAACACCACAAATCTTACAGCCGTTTTGCTTGCAGTTTGGATTCTAAAACCAGAATCAATGTCGTTTGCAGCAACAACTCAGAACTAAGAATTTCTGCATGCCTGAGAAAACCCAATTGTGGAATACAGTGAATAGTTTTGGGGTATCATGTCAAGCATATACTAACAGTCCATTAAAAACGAGCACAGAAAACCAGGTTTGTGTTGCTGTGTTTCCTTATAAAGAAGTTTCAGTCAGATAATAGCTGCTCCCAAGGAATGCAGCCAGTAAGCAGAGCCACATCAGGTCAGCCTGGCAGTGGGAACAGCTGCTGCTTGCTCCCTCCATACTGTGTGCAGTTCTGGAGCCCCCAGCACAGGAAGGACATGGAAGTGTTGGAGCGGGTCCAGAGGAGGCCACAAAGATGCTCAGAGGGCTGCAGCAGCTCTGCTATAAGGACAGGCTACAAGAGAGTTGGGGCTCTTCAGCCTGGAGAAGAGAAGGCTTCCAGGAGACCTTAGAGTATCACAGTATCACAGCATAGCAAGGTTNAAAGCTCCAGCCTGAAAATCCCAAGGCTGCTCTGCAGAGCAGATCCGTCAGTCTATTTCTCCTTTTCCCACATGGCTCTCTGACCATGCTATGTCTTTATTGACAAAAATCTGCATTTTATACTGGTTCAGGCATCTGTTGTTGACCCAGAGGGTCTTGGGAAGGAGGCTAATACTCAATAACTGAAGGCAGGCCTCTAGGCTGAAGGCTCTTTCCGGTGCAGGGATGCCTAAGGGTAGCTGGAAATGACAGTAGTCATATGCCAACAGCTGCTCACAGTGTCATGGTGAGACTCAATCTACCTGGCTGCTCAGCAGATAGTGCACCACAGCAAAGATTACAGCTTCGAACTGTGCTTTCTGCTACCGTAACATCACCGCAGCCACCCCAAAGCTACTAGTTACATACAGCTTCTTCACTTACAACACAACTGATTCCTGTCCTCTGGCACTCATGCATAAAGTGAGGCTTACCTACAATTCCTTGGGGTGAGAGCAGCTAACACAGAAGCTCTAAAGGCAGTTCAGGAAACTCTGGGCCCACTACACTGAGCATTTGAACGTGGTGTCGCAGTGTTAATAAAAGCCTTGAACTATCTTGATGTAAGTGTTATCTCTACAGTGGCTCTTCTGCACCTGTAGGGAAGCAAGTCTACTGGGAACACAGTGCCAAGCCAAGATGTGGCAGGAGGGGTGAAGGGCCCTCTGCAATCGGAGCCATAACCCCAGAGTCGCGGCTGAGTGCTAACCACCGCTGGGCTGTGCGGACAGTGCCAGGTGAGGCCTCATGGCTGGCCTGAATTTCAGTGCTCTAGAAATGCTGTGATTATGGCTCTGGGAAAGTTTTCTTCTCAGTCATCTGAGTATTGGTAAAAATGCAAATTGTCACAGCAAATAAGCCTAATGAAAATAAATATTAAGAGACCAAAGTTGTCTCTTTCAAGGCAACAAAACACATATTTTTCCTTACTGTTCATTATGACCTATTTAAATATATTAATTTAGAATCACAGAATTGTTTTGGTTGGAAAAGACCTCTAAGATCAAGTCCACCCTTCAATCTAACACAACCATGATCATTAAACCATTTTTCAAAGTGGCATGTCTACTATTTTTTTTTTAACACATCCAGGGATGGTGCCACCACCACCTCCCTGAGCAGCCTGTTCCAATGCCTGACCACGCTTGCAGGAAAGAATTTTTTCCTAATATGCAACCTAAACCTCCCCTGGCACAATTTGAAGCCATTGGAAGGACATGAAAGTGTTGGAGTGGGTGCAGAGGAGGGCCACAAAGACACTCAGAGGGCTGCAGCAGCTCTCCTATGAGGACAGACTGAAAGAGTTGGGGCTCTGCAGCCTGGAGAAGAGAAGGCTTCCAGGAGACCTTAGAGTAGCCTTCCAGTATCTGAAGGGAGCCTACAGGAAGGCTGGGGAGGGACTATTGACAAGGTCTTGCAATGACAGGACAAGGGGCAATGGGTTTAAACTGGCAGAGGGAAGATTTAGACTGGATGTCAGGAGGAAGTTCTTTGCAGTGAGGGTGGTGAGGCACTGGCACAGGTTGCCCAGGGAGGTTGTGGATGCTCCCTGCCTGGAGGTGTTCACGGCCAGGTTGGACGAGGCCTTGAGTGAGCTGTGCTAGTGGGAGGTGTCCCTGCCTATGGCAGGGGGTTGGAACTAGATGATCCTTGAGGTCCCTTCCAACCTTACCATTGTATGATTCTATGATTTCTATTTACCTGAAAGTGCAAGAGCCCAGTTCCATGAGGACAGATACCTCACCATAGTATTCCTTCTCTCTCCCTATCTTGAAAAGCTAAATGCTGTTGCACTCAATCTCTTTGAAAAACTACTGAAGATAAAGCCAGGAATAATTAGATCTGATGGGACTCTAAACATTTTTATAGAAAAAATAGAGTCCCCTTCAGAAATCATCAAAGTAATTATTACACTACAGGAGTTCTAAGCTTGAGAACAAAGTGAGAAGAATATTTGCTTTGGAGGTTATTTTATTTTAGTCTGAAATGGCTTCATAGCCTGTTTCTTATTTTCTTTCATTAATGTTCTTTCAAGCATGGTATTAACCTCCACTAAACATTTCCTTTATCAGTCTGGGCTTTGCTATTCAAAATAAACTGCATCTATTTCCATGTACCTCTGATTGACAGAGTACATGCTGTCTCAGTTAGAGATGGGCTTTGGGGTGTGAGATCAACCTCAGCTCACAGCAACAGAGCTTCTGTAGGACCCCAAGATGCTGCAGGGCTTGGGGTTACCATAGGACTGATGCTGGAGAGCTGCAGTAGGGTTCTCTGTGGGCAGCTAAGAAAGTACATCTCGACAGTGCCTTGAGTTTTGGATATGTTGGGTACCAAATATTCAGGGAAAGTCAAAGGAACCATAGAATAAGCTTTGGATCCAAGTCCAGGAGGTTTGAGATTGCACAACTCAAAGCTAGGATTTATAATAATTTGTTTTTATATTGTGAAGACTCTTAAAGAATGTTTTTATAACTAACTTACTGACAAGTATTCAGATTATTTTAAGGATATTAAGGACCTGAGGACAGCAATTTCAAACAAAGAAATAAGAAGTCCAGTGTCCTGGTTTTAACCCTAGTTGGCAAATCAAGCTCACACTGCCACTGACTCATTTCTTCCAGTGGGATGGGGGAGATAATTGGAAGAGTAAAAGGGATAAAATTCCTGGTTTGAGATAAAGACAGATTAATAGGTAAAGTAAAAGCTGTGTGTGCAGGCAAGCAAATCAATTAATTCATTCACCACTTCCCATTGGCAGGCAGGTGCTCAGCCATCTCCAAGACAGCAGGGGTTCAGCACACCTAGCAGCTGCTTGGGAAGACAAACACAACTACTCTCCTTCTCCTCCCAGCTTTACATGCTGAGCACAATGTCATATGGTCTGGAATAACCCTTTGGTCACTTAGGGTCAGCTGTCCCCGCTGCATCCTCTCCCAACTTGTGCACTTCCAACCTACCCACTGGTGGAATAGTGTGAGGAACAGAAGAGACTTAGAGTCTGTCCAAGCACTGCTCAGCTACAACAATACCACCTCTGATTTAGCAACACTGTTTCACAACACAACCACCTCTGAATTAGCAACACTGTTTCTAGCACAAAACCCAGACAGAGCCCCGTACTACCTACTGTGAAAGAAACGACCTCTACTCCAGCTAAAGCCAGCTACATGTTCAGGAGGAGCCACCTCCAGTCCAATTCTCTCTATACCATATCGCACAGCCAGTGAGAAAGACCTTTTAGAAGTCTAACTGCACTTTGTTTCTTCCCCTAATCTTTAGGCAGCATTTTGGGAGCTTTCCNGGCAGAGCAAGAGCAGGCACATAAAGACACAAAAATGTCAGCCCTCAGCTCCTGGGTAAAGCATAAAACAATTTGTGATCCATAGCCAGAGGCTTTGGCTTTCCTTTGAACCTGACAGGTGGGACTTTCAACAACATGATGCTGGACAGGTTCACACTGGGGCCTTGCTCTGTCCTCCACTGCAGAGAAACTTTCCATCTGCTGTTTCCCTTGGTCCTCCTATACATGTTGCAGCCCCACCTTATCCAATTACACAGTAAATTTCGTGTGACGAGACTGTGTGGCTCAGATAATTTGCCTGAAATCTTGATGTCTGCCTTGCTGATCTGGCTCACTGATTTTTCCTGAGGCTTTCTTCTCTCCCCATTATTTTTTTTTCTGGGGGGAAAGGCATCATTACACTGCTATTCACAGTGATGAAGACCATGGCAGTCCCTGCTTTGCATTAAGCACCTATAAATTGTGATGAAGAAATCCTGAACTATTTGTTCTGCAAAGCAACAACTCAGAAAAATAGATGCTATAATAATAATAATAATAATAATAATAATAATAATAATAATAATAATAATAATATTTTGGTTGGGGTAGTTCTAATTTCTTTCCAGAGTAGAGAAACAAATAGAAACAAACCTGCCAGCTGCAATCTCTTCAAAAGAGGTTCAAAAGCTGTTGTTTCATCTTTTTTTTGTTCTTAGGCAAGCCACATTCACTGCAGAGCACTATAAATCTTTTAATGACAATAAAACAATTCTTAGATAATATTTTGCTCCTATACATAAAGGGTGACAGCTAAAAAGAGTTAATTTGAGCTTCTTCATCTCATTTCTTTGCACTAGCCAGCAAAATGAATGAAGACTTACTGATACCACATTCAAGTTCATTGAGTTGTTTTCTTTTTCCTGTTGGTTTTTTGGTTTTGTTTGGTTAGTTTGAGGGGTTTGGGGGCAGTTTGCTTGCTTGTTTGTTTGGGGTTTTTTGGTTGGTTTTTTTTTTTTGTTTTGGGGTTTTTTGTTTGTTTGGTTTTGTTTACTTTGATCAAGAAATAGTCTCTGAAATATTAATGGAAAACCTTTGGAAAGCAATGTCCTGTTTTCAGTACATTTCCAAACAGAGGTGATCGTGTGACCCAAGAGCCCCAGCCCAACCTTGATTTGAACACTTTTCTGCTAGTACTANAGTAAAAGGGATAAAATTCCTGGTTTGAGATAAAGACAGATTAATAGGTAAAGTAAAAGCTGTGTGTGCAGGCAAGCAAATCAATTAATTCATTCACCACTTCCCATTGGCAGGCAGGTGCTCAGCCATCTCCAAGACAGCAGGGGTTCAGCACACCTAGCAGCTGCTTGGGAAGACAAACACAACTACTCTCCTTCTCCTCCCAGCTTTACATGCTGAGCACAATGTCATATGGTCTGGAATAACCCTTTGGTCACTTAGGGTCAGCTGTCCCCGCTGCATCCTCTCCCAACTTGTGCACTTCCAACCTACCCACTGGTGGAATAGTGTGAGGAACAGAAGAGACTTAGAGTCTGTCCAAGCACTGCTCAGCTACAACAATACCACCTCTGATTTAGCAACACTGTTTCACAACACAACCACCTCTGAATTAGCAACACTGTTTCTAGCACAAAACCCAGACAGAGCCCCGTACTACCTACTGTGAAAGAAACGACCTCTACTCCAGCTAAAGCCAGCTACATGTTCAGGAGGAGCCACCTCCAGTCCAATTCTCTCTATACCATATCGCACAGCCAGTGAGAAAGACCTTTTAGAAGTCTAACTGCACTTTGTTTCTTCCCCTAATCTTTAGGCAGCATTTTGGGAGCTTTCCACTTTCATTCTCACTTGAGCTGGGCAAACATGACCAAACAGACCTACCTGTCTGAGTCCTTGCTCTGCTGTCAAAGGGGTTGTGTGCCTGAGTTTATTGCAACAAATAAAAATCAATGCATTTAAAATGCAAAATCATTTCCATCTGTATTACTGTAGTTACAGCTGTGGAAACAACATTAGTCACAGTTTGCTGGATGATAGGCATTTTTGCCTTAGTGCTGTTTTGTGACTAAGGCTTCAAGAGCAAACTGCTTCCACGCAGACAGCAAAGCCTCAATCTCCCCATGTAGATGGTAGGCATCATTGCAGATTGTGAATGACTCATGTGAACACACTGCATTTCATAACAGCCCCATGAGATACAAAGCTGTCAGATTCTGAGGACGAGCGGCGCAGAGATTAAATGATTTAACTGGCTCCCCTAGCCTGTTTCTTGACAGAGCCAGAAAATTAACACAGAGTTTCTCACTCCCAATTCAATATTTTAATCTCAGCAATAGTGTTATCCAATCTCTCTTCCCAGATTGTGGAAGCAATGAGCCATCAGGAATTGCTGGAGAAATGTTATTCCTGCTCGGGGAAGGGTCTAGGATCTGCTCTGGGCAGAGCAAGAGCAGGCACATAAAGACACAAAAATGTCAGCCCTCAGCTCCTGGGTAAAGCATAAAACAATTTGTGATCCATAGCCAGAGGCTTTGGCTTTCCTTTGAACCTGACAGGTGGGACTTTCAACAACATGATGCTGGACAGGTTCACACTGGGGCCTTGCTCTGTCCTCCACTGCAGAGAAACTTTCCATCTGCTGTTTCCCTTGGTCCTCCTATACATGTTGCAGCCCCACCTTATCCAATTACACAGTAAATTTCGTGTGACGAGACTGTGTGGCTCAGATAATTTGCCTGAAATCTTGATGTCTGCCTTGCTGATCTGGCTCACTGATTTTTCCTGAGGCTTTCTTCTCTCCCCATTATTTTTTTTTCTGGGGGGAAAGGCATCATTACACTGCTATTCACAGTGATGAAGACCATGGCAGTCCCTGCTTTGCATTAAGCACCTATAAATTGTGATGAAGAAATCCTGAACTATTTGTTCTGCAAAGCAACAACTCAGAAAAATAGATGCTATAATAATAATAATAATAATAATAATAATAATAATAATAATAATAATAATAATATTTTGGTTGGGGTAGTTCTAATTTCTTTCCAGAGTAGAGAAACAAATAGAAACAAACCTGCCAGCTGCAATCTCTTCAAAAGAGGTTCAAAAGCTGTTGTTTCATCTTTTTTTTGTTCTTAGGCAAGCCACATTCACTGCAGAGCACTATAAATCTTTTAATGACAATAAAACAATTCTTAGATAATATTTTGCTCCTATACATAAAGGGTGACAGCTAAAAAGAGTTAATTTGAGCTTCTTCATCTCATTTCTTTGCACTAGCCAGCAAAATGAATGAAGACTTACTGATACCACATTCAAGTTCATTGAGTTGTTTTCTTTTTCCTGTTGGTTTTTTGGTTTTGTTTGGTTAGTTTGAGGGGTTTGGGGGCAGTTTGCTTGCTTGTTTGTTTGGGGTTTTTTGGTTGGTTTTTTTTTTTTGTTTTGGGGTTTTTTGTTTGTTTGGTTTTGTTTACTTTGATCAAGAAATAGTCTCTGAAATATTAATGGAAAACCTTTGGAAAGCAATGTCCTGTTTTCAGTACATTTCCAAACAGAGGTGATCGTGTGACCCAAGAGCCCCAGCCCAACCTTGATTTGAACACTTTTCTGCTAGTACTAGTATTCATCAAGTTAAGTTTTAACCAGTGTCAAGATCTGTGCTTTGAACTGCTGGCAGAAGAGAAACACAAAGCAAGCAGTTCTGTAACAGAAAGATTTTTAACAGACAATAGGGTTTTTTAATACATGAAGGAAAAAACCCAAACCAGTATAACAAATGAGAAAGGCCCATAAGCTTTCTATTAGTGGTGAAGTCACAAATCTAACCTTGTCCAGACCATCATTTGTATTTCTGGGAGCCCACTGAAAACTTACTTCAATTTTCTGTACTCTAGCTCCTATCTGAGCAGATTTGGGAATCACTGCTAATCACGCTGAGAACAATTAACGTTGTGCAGGAGGAGCCTTTGCAATAGACTTGAGCCTACAACTGGCTGAGAACTCATTGGCTTTGCTGGTGTATGAAAACTCTAATATAGTTGTTTTGGTGCAGCTGGCTGTTTGCCACTTAGGAAACATCTCATGTCTGAGATAATCTTCAGCAGTTTTCTGAAATCATCTCCAGAAAACAACAGGGTTACACAAGTGCTGGTTTGCTCTTTGTTAGCTCCAGCAGCTGGTGGAAGCATCTGAGAGGAAACATTTGCATGTTGGTGCAATGTGAAATCTAGGAAGCATACAATTAGTCAATGCAAGTTGTTAGAGGACAAATAACCATCCTAAGTCCTTGAGACCTTATTGCTGTCTACAACTACGTGAAGGGTGGTTGTGGCCAGGAGGAGGTTGCTTTCTTCTCTCAGGCAACCAGCACCAGAACAAGAGGACACAGTCTCAAGCTGTGCCAGGGCAAGTTGAGGCTGGAGGTGAGGAGAAAGTTCTTCACTGAGAGAGTCATTCACTACTGGAATGGGCTGCCCAGGGAGGTGGTGGAGTCACCATCCCTGGAGGTGTTAAAGGCAGGTTTGGATGTGGCACTTGGTGCCATGGTCTAGTCTTGAGGTCTGTGGTAATGGGTTGGACTTGATGATCTTTGAGGTCTCTTCCAACCTTGGTGATACTGTGATACTGTGAAGTCCAGCCTGGCAATTTTCCTAAGCCCTCATGCATTCTAGGGCCAAACATACTTGCACCCATGCCATGGTGGGATATGACCTGCTTGGCAGGCTTATTCTTCCCTAACATGGAAAGGCACATTTCAGATGGACTCAGGTCATCATTTTAGCATCACCATAAGCATATAAATATCAATTCCCTCATGAGTTATTCTAAATCCTGCAACTGTCATTTCTGGATACAGTTGGCTGCAAGGTCCTCGGTGCTGTGTTGGTTGTGGTTTTTTCCCTCCCCCCCCACTAAATAAGTTGCTTTCCCAAAGCCAAAATGTTTTGAAATAAAGTATTGATTTTTTCGAGAAGGTTTCTGGGGACTGTGGTGATTTCTCTGACCAGTTGCAGAAAAGAAAAAAAAAAAATACCAAGGAGACACTGAATAAAATGTCTGACCTTCTTCAGTTGGAGAATGGTTGCTTTGACAGAATTCTGCTCTAAAAATGTAGTTGAAAGCATGAGTGGAAAATTGTGTGGAAACGGAAACAGAAAAAGTCTACAAAAGACATCACGAGTTTCAATTGCCATTCTGATTATGAATGGTGCTATATGAGAATTAAAGAATGACATTGTGAATAAAAAAGTAATTACTGTATCAAAGAATTCATGTCCAAAAAGTTGTAAGTGCCCTCCAATAAGCTTAAATTAAATTATTCAACTATTAGAGTTCAGTAGTACAGTAGGCATCTTATGCAATTCAATAATAATTTGCAGCAGGCAAGTATCAAATAAATTTTTCTCCTCTAGGTAAGCTAACTTCAAACAGATTGCTGCCAAAATACTTCTTCATTTTGTTTTCTGTTCAGTTATCAAGAACCTCAAAAGATCCATTCATTAGACTTAGCTCAATTGTTCAACATTGAAAAGGAATCAGGGAACAGTTCTGTAAACTGTGAGATTAGCTGTGACTAATAACCTAAACAGTCCTTCAAGAGGATGCACCATTGGTGTGTTCCAACATGTATGAAAGGTACTATCCTATGTGTCACAGCATTTTCAGAGCAATGCTGCTTTCTGAGCAAACCCTACTTTTTCAAAGGCACATTTAAAGACTTTTTTATACAACACATTGAGAAGTGTCCATTAATTACTTACAGTACAATTTACTAGACTACTTCAGTATGGAGGGTGGTGGGATTCTGAAATAAGCTGCCCAGGTTGGTTGTCTGTGCCTCCTCCCTGGGGATGGTGAAGGCCAGGTTACATGAGACCTTGAGCACCTGAGTCTAGTTGAGAGGGAGCTTGAAGCAGATGATCTCTGAGGGATTCTAACCTAAGCCATTCTGTGATATTCTGTTTGTATCAAGTAAGATTTTAAATCTAAACAATGATGCATGGAGTAACTTTTTGGCATCCTGCCCTTGTGCTTTTCCTCGCCTCTATCTGATTGGGTTAGGGAGATTTTTTTTACCTGTTTGTTCAAAACACAATTTATAGAAGTAGCTTTTGTATAACTTGTGAAAAGGAGTTTAGACTGCAGTAGCCTGGAGGATTTAGATCTTCAGTGCCATCCATAGTCCAAATGGAGGAGCAATTTGCATACCAAGGAAAGAAAATATTAATAGTTCAGGAAATTCATGCCAAAGACAAATGTATCTGCTATTTTTACTGTCACAGGTGACCAGACTTTGAAGAAGTTGAAATCATGTTTAGAAGTCTGCTTCAATATTTCGAGCTCAGAAGACTGAAGTAAAAAAATATTGAAATGACCAAGAGGTTGCAATAAATTTGCCTTTTATTAGAATAAAGAGGTTGCAAGTAAGTTAGAAGTTACATTGAAATGTCAAATGGCAGCTGATATCATTCACCATTGAACTGAATGCTGCTCATACCACAAGAAATTTCATTTTTAACCTATTTCAATATAAATTGATCTTTAAGGACCATTACATAAAATAATCTTTAATAAAGTGGTTCTGAACATGTCCAGAAAAGGCTATAAAGAGCCTTTGCAAATGGCTTTTTTACTTGATGAAGGAAAGTTTACATAATCCAGTATGAGAACTGTTCACAGCCCTGGTAGAACTAGTGCACATGGGTGCAATTTTCAAGCCAAAAAAGCTTTTTTATGTTTGTGTATTATGCAGGGAAAATAGTGGAGGACCTGAATAAGTTATCACTCTACTGTCTGTAAATAAAGAGGCAAAGCTGCACCCTAAATAGAATCACAGAATGTCTCAGGTTGGAAAGGACCTCAGAGATCATCTGCTCCAACCTCCCCACCATGGGAAGGGATACCTCTCAACTAGACTAAGCTACTCAAGCCCCCATCCAACCTGGCCTTTGACACCCCCAGGGAGGAGGCAGCCACAGCCTCCCTGGGCAGCTTGTTCAAGGTCTCACCACCCTCCTACTGAGGAACTTCTTCCTCAGATCCAGTCCAACACTGCACACACCTCCAGCTTAACTGACAGCAAAGGTCTGACTGGCAAACAGAAACTTTTTCTGAGGAACCTTTCAAAGGGAATTTTGTCTTTTCCTTATCATTCTCCCATAGCTTTCCAAACTTCCTAGTTTTTAAATTAACTGTTAGAAATTTTACACACCAAAAACGTTTGCACCATGAAGTACCTTCCCTTTGTTACAACAGCAGTCACTCAAGTTTGACCGCATCCCAAAACTGGAGCAAGCCTTCCTTCTGGCACTATTAGTTAGCAGCAGTCTAATTTTTTAACAGAGAAACCTGGGTTTGGTCAGCACTGGGACTCATCAGATTATTTTCTCATGACAAACATAGGCAAGCATGGAAATCTAGCAGACAGCAGAGAAATGGCTGTCATATACTGTTGTTTTGAGAATTTAGCAGAAAGCCTTTGTTTATGCCATATAATTAAGAGAGAAGAGCCCCTGGTGGCTATATCACACTGTTAGCAAATAGAAAGAGATAGAGGAAAATAAACCTGCCCTGCGTGTGTTTGGCATTGTGCAGTTTAAAGATGAAGGCCAGTGGCAGAGGAGTAATGAACTGCACAGGATATGAGCAAGGTCTAAATGAAACCCATCTCTGGTGCTTTTAATCTCCAGCATTAAAAACAAAAAAAGACAGTCTCTTAGACAACTCAGATTATGGTAGATATGGCCAACAAGTAGGACACTTGGCTCAAAGCAGCCTAGCTCTTCACCAGTACTCTGAGCACTTGGCACTGCTCTTAAAGAAGAGGGCACACTCTGTACCCTCTGTTCTAGAGGCAGCAGCCAGCTGAAGGCAACTCCTGCCTGGATCCATCTCTGCTTCACAGCCCAGACCATGCAGCCCCGATCTGGCCCATCTCCATTGTTGCCAGGATCATGCCAGCTCTGGGAGCTATCTCAGCAGCACCGTGTGTACAGCTGAGTAATTTAGGTAGAAATCAGTCTTTCTGCATTGCCTCTTAGCCACAGGAAGACAGAACAATGGTAGCTGCTCTGGAGAAGACTGCACTTTTGCAACGGCCACTGCTCAGCAAACATACACTCTTGGGACTGTGGCTGGTGGTGAAGAGCAAGGTCCAGGCTTCGATAAGATACCTCTGACAAGCCTAAATATTATTCACTTAGAGGTTTCTTTCTAATAAAAATCCTAATTTCTCCTCCTGTCAACGTTGAGAGTCATTTTACCATTCATGACTGTTTGCTTTAGTCATTTCTCTCTTGTGTAGCAATTTGTCAGATGATTTCAGATTAGCAATTTTAAAGTACCTATTATCTGCCCCGTTCCAGTTACCTACCATGGCCTTGTGCCGGTTTGAGCTAATTGGAATATGAGTGAAGTAGACATCACCATTGTTTCCTTTTCACAGCCTATAGTATAATTTTCTCCATTAAAATATTCCAATTAGCTCAAACCAGCACAGACCTAAAGTTCAGAGTCTCAATAACAGCAGCTTGGGAGAAGCAAGACTTGTAATACAGCCAAATTGATCTCCTGCCATGTTTATGGAGCTGAGTGTTGATTTGAGGGATGTTGTACATATTCACAGTCACATAATAAATGGAAATCAACTCTGGAGCAGAAATCACTGTCACAAATAATCACCTGAAGCAAAGATTTCACTGGTGCTTTTTAGTTTTCTTTTTCAGAAAAACTAAAATGGAGAAAATAACAGAACACAGAAGCAAATCTTCCTTTTCAAGATTTCAGACTGTACTGAAAGATAACCAGAGAACTAAGAAAAACTAGCAACTTGCACAGCTGCAGCACACCAACCTGAGGAACAAACAAATACAAAAACCAAACCAAAGAACCGCACAGGAATCTCACAACCAGCAGCAGTTTAGAGTATGGCGACATAAATTAAGCTTAATGATAGTAGAGGAAGGCAGAAATGAGAAAGATGAGAGGCAGAGTAACATGTTCACCTCTTGGGCTGCTTCAGTTCAAATCTGAATTCCTAAAACAGAAGGGCGAAATTATTCTCTGTCTCGTTCACAGTCACTCCAGTTTTGCTCATAAAGTATTTTAACTGCTGTGCTGGTTTAAGGCTAATTGGAATATNTGCTATTAAAACAACTGAATGAACGAAACTGCTTCCAACACGGGTCCGATGTGTTAGCAGCACTGGAAGTCAGAAGCCTCGGCGAGAGCCGCAGCGCAGCCCTGCCTGCAGCCCTGCCCGCAGCCCTGCCCGACCCCGCGCTGCCACCTAGCGACACACGGGGCCGGGGCTGCCCTCTCCCTTAGGAGGGGGTGCGCTCCCGGACTGCATCCCCTCGCAGAGTGCCGGAGCGCTGGACCAGCTTGCCCAGAGAGGTAGTGGAGTCTCCTGACATCGCGATTCTGTGCAATCTGATCTAGGGGAAGTTAGTTAATAGTCGGGTTGGACTAGAATCGTAGAATTGAATAATAGAATTGTCAGAGCTGGAAGGGACCTCAAGGGTCATCTAGTTCCAACCCCCTTGCCATGGGCAAGGACACTTCACACTAGATCAGGTTGTTCAGAGCCCCATCCAGCCTGGCATTAAAGACCTCAGGGATGAGGCTTCCACCACCTCCCTGGGCAACCTGTTGCAGTGTCTCACGGTGAAGAGCTTCTTCCTAACATCCAATCTGAATCTACCCGCTTCCAGTTTTGCTCTATTCCCCCCAGTCCTATCACCACCTGACATCCTAAAAAGTCCCTCAGCAGCTTTCTCATAGGCCCCCTTAAGATACTGAAAGGTCACAATAAGGTCTCCTTCAAGCCTTCTCTTCTCCAGACTGAACAGACCCAACTCTCCCAGTCTGTCTTCATAGGAGAGGAGCTCCAGCCCTCAGATCATCCTCATGGCCCTTCTCTGGACATGTTCCAGCATAGCTAGATCTTTCTTGTAATAGGGGTTCCAGAACTGGATGCAGTACTCCAGGTAGGATGATCTGCAGAGGAGCCTTCCAACCCTCACCATTTTGTGATTCCATGAGTGTATGATAGCTGTTTCTCAGACACACTCATTTCTGCTGGTGTTGATTCCCATGTTTCTGCACCACAGGGCAAGCCTGGCTCCAGCCAGCTGAGGTACCTCCCTCAGCTTTTCATTGCTAGGATTTATTGCATTGCCTTTCTTTTGTCCCCGTCCAAAACCTGAAAAACAATAGGTGTGCAAAGAGGATCTCTGGGATTTTTTTTCCCCCTTATTTTTCCTTCCTTCCCTGTTTTTGTCTGTAGAGTCAAAATTACAAAGCACTGTGGCAGCCTGAGGACCCGGGAGGTTCTGGAAAGTAGGCTCAACTGCTAAGTGACCTTAGACAAGCAGTTGTCTGTCTGTTACACTCTCCAAAGACATGAGTCCACATCATACCTGTGGCAGCTTTAGTATGGAAAGGGAAGAGCTATGGCAGGGTGAGCTGCTGCTTCTGTTCAGGTGTGATCAGAACCTGAACTCATTTGCCCAGTTTAAAGTAAAACCTAAACCAGAGAAGCAGCTTAAAGCTTTTTGTTTGGTTTTGCTTGTTTTATTTGTTTGTTTTTTGTTTGTTTGGGTTGCATTGTTTTGTTTTAACTGAAAGCTCTCCGTGTGCAACTATCAAAAGTAATGGAGATCTTTGAAGTCACTGTGCAACATCAGAGATGTGAGCTGAAGTCCAGGGAAATGCTCACAAGTTGCAGTGACTTTGTTTTGTGCACTGGTTTTTGTCTGTTTACTGATGCTCTTTAATTTGTTGATGCCCTTTACCACAGCGTGCTTCTGAACAGAGGAATTCTCCAAGCACCTCAGGGAAAAACTCTGAAGATGTTAGGTTTTAAAAAGCTTTTTAAAAATCTCCTTCTCCCACCTTACCAAATGCTTTTTACAAGTCTATTAGCTTCATTAAAGAGTCAAAAGAAAGTCCATCAGCACTTAAAACTGTTTTCTCTCTAGTGATTCTGAGACATTTATGGACTTGGAAGATGCACATTTAGGGCATTCCAGATGGCAAAAAGAATATATAGGGATCTGAAGAGTCACTACACTTTTAACTCTGCTAGTTGGGAAGATTTCTGCATTAATTTGCTGAGATCCTGTGAAAACACAATAATTTATACTCCAAATCATCTTTAGCTTTAACAGAGTTTATAATAATAGTAGCTGATATGGCACCTTCTGGTAGAGAAAGGTCTTTAGTGCTCAGGATTATTGTGGCTCAGGAATGGCTGTGTCAAGCAACTGCAAAAGCAGACAGTCCTCCCAGCAGCATTAAAGCATCTTAGATTCCAAGGATTATCTTCTTTTCCCCAAAGGTGGCTGTGCCACCTGTGAAGGGCATCTGTGATTAAACCAGCCAGCACTCCTTGCCTGTGTGAGCTATGGGCAGGAGGGCAGAGCAAGTGGGAGATTTATGGATGTTCCTTATTTCCTGCATGCCATTGGCCAGAAGCAAGTAGCATTCAAGAGAAAATACCCTGGCCTTTGCCAGGCAAAAGTGACATTGGCTCTGCCAACAGCAAACTCTTATTTCTAGACAAGACAAGAGAGAGCTGTGGTCAGCTCTTTCACCTTACTGAATCAAGGGATT
Source organism: Ramphastos sulfuratus (assembly GCA_013399055.1). Lineage (NCBI taxonomy): Eukaryota > Metazoa > Chordata > Aves > Piciformes > Ramphastidae > Ramphastos > Ramphastos sulfuratus. The sequence continues at coordinate 150,146 of WBNM01020613.1, forward strand.
ATACAGAGATGTTTAATTTTATTTGATCAAGTGGCTCTAGATTAAAAAAAAAAATCAAAATAATGCAGATTTGACTCAGTGTTCACCAGGAAAATTGGTAGTTCATGTCTTCAAGGCAGCACTGAGAGCAACTCCTGCTTTTCTGCTCTCTTGCATGTTTGACAAGATAGATTTTTATTTGTTAGTTCAATTGTTTGTACTTCAGCACTCAAAGGTCCAAACCTCTCTGGCTTTCACCCAGACTTGGTTTTTGCAAGAGAGCAGGCTTGCACAGTTGCTCAAAGGCGGGCACAGGCTCCATGCACCTCATCACTACAGCAGTTAGGCTGCACAGTATTGAGCCTCAGGGTCAGCACCCGAGTGCAAACACATTGTCTTACACTGAGCAGAGGTAGCAGGTGGAGGCTGAGCACAGATGGGAGCATCTATGCCAGCAGCCTGTGGCCTTTCCTATGACCTTTAGCATATACACTCAAGCAGCATGTGCTGGCTTGATTGAAACAAGCACATAACTGCAGTATGACTTCTAGGGCACATCCCCATTGCTGAGTGCTGTTGTCTGGCTGCAAGTCTTCCTCTGATGATTTTGTGTGACTATATCAATGCTGAAAAAGTTCGGTCATGGACAACAGCGCAAACCAAAGTTGTGGTAGCTTCAAGGTCTGGAGCTGCCATCTCTCTGGTTGCCTAGGAGCACTGGCATGAGTCCAGGTACCCCTGGGGTCATGCAGAGTGCTAGGGAACATTTGTCTTCTCATTTGGATGATTGAGTCCATTCTCAAAACCTGCTGCTGGCTCATTCCTGCTCTGTAACATCATATGGGCTTATCTTCTACCCAGCAGAGAGATGTGTAACAACACCTAAGGTAGATGTGACCTGTTCAGAGCTTGGGTGAGAAGGCACAAAAGCATGTTAACAGAAACATGTAACCAACTAACACCTTTAGTTGAGGACCAAGGAGTACTGGCCAGGCAGAATCCTGGACTTGCTCAAAGCTGCCTTGAGTAACTTAAAAGACCACTGCCTTATGCTGCAAAGACTTACTCCAATCTTACTGAAATTTCATCTTCTGCTGGTCAAAATGCCAGTCAAATTTCCTGATTGTAGCCAAGTAATCACAGTTTAAACTACTAATACATGAGCTGCATGTTTTTTTATAACTCAAGCCACTTCCCCATATTAAAACCTATTTGCCCTGATTTCACACAGTGGCTACATCTGCTACACAAGGCTGAAGACTGAGAGAAAGTAGAGACAGAGAGGACTAATCCCTCATTTTGCTCTCATGGTTCATGTTCTCTGTTCCTTAATTTCAGAACTGAGGTTGCAGCTTAATTATTAAGTGTGTTAAATGAGCTCTATATTAAGTGCAGGGCATCCAGCTGGGAATGTGAGGTTTTGGCTAAGAGGACAGCACTAATGCATTTTCCTTCTTTGCACTCCCATAATTGCAGCCTGTGATATTTACAGCACTTTGGTAAATAATCTGACATGCTTCACCACTTCCCCTTTAAGAAGTACTCAGCTATGCTGAAGCATAAATTTAATATCTTCCGTTCACATAAAGTCTGTCATCTAAGCAAATCCTATAATGGTTGAGAGATTTTACTAGGAGCACAGATTTCTTGACATTCACATTGTGTGTGAGCAACTTTACTTACATGGACATGCAGGTACTTATTAGGCTGCATTAACAGCACAAAGGAGGACTTGGCAAAAGAGAAGAAATGCAAGCAGCTGACAGGAATCATCTTGGTAGAGGGGCATACTGCTACTGCCTGAAGTGGATCTGATGTGGTTAATCCCTTGTAAGATTATTAGTTTAAAAAGTACTTTGAGGCCTTGAATGTTAACAAGGGATCTTAATCACTTATTTGTCACTGAAAGACAAATTCTCCACTCACATTATGTCCCCTTTCAGATGCGGAATGGGCCCACCACAGCTAAACCAGCATCACAGCATTGACCAAGTTTGAGATCATCAGTCCAACCTATCACCTGACACGTTTTAATTAACTAAACCATGGCACTAAGTGCCTCGTCCAGCCTCCTTCTAAACACCTCCAGGGATGGTGACTCCACTACCTCCCTAGGCAACCCAGTTTAATGCCAATCATTCTTTCTGTGAAGAACTTCTTCCTAATGCCCAGCCTAAACGTGCCCTGGCACAGCTTGAGGCTGTGTCCTCTTGTTCTCTCACTGGTTGCCTGGGACAAGAGACCCCCATCTGGCTACAACCTCCTTTTAGATAGTTGTAGAGAGCAATAAGATCTCCCCTGAGCTTCCTGAACCTGCACCAGGAGAGCAGCCAGCACTACTTCCTTCAGTCCTGCACAGCCAGAGGAGCTGATGGTCAGCAAAACCTATGTATTTTACCAGTTTTGGCAAAAACTGCTGCTGGAAGGATTACACCACAAATTCCTGTGTGGCCTACCCTAGGTGATGCTGCTTTGTCAGGGGGGTTGGACTAGATGATCTCTAGAGGTCTCTTCCAACCCCTTACATTGTGTGATTCTTCAAGTGACATTAGCCTTGTGTCTATCTAAATGTTGAAACAGGACTAAACTTGCAGTGTCACAAACCAGTGACAAAGGCCAAGGTCATTTCAGAGTGAGCTGTTCTGCACAAACATAATTCTAATCTCCATTAACACTTAAAGTACATTTTTTTTAGTGATTACAGTGCTAAAGTTTTAATGGAAACACTAATGCCACAGGAAGAATAACATAACATCCTTAAAGCTCTTTGCTGTGACAAGTTCCTGCAATCTTATCAGGAGAGATTTTTTTAATCTTCTACCTGCAGCAATAACCAGAGAGAAATTTCAATTTTTAAGATGAGCTTTCACCTCACTGGAAATGAATTTCAAAGCAGCTTTGCAAGTTCTGCTGCTTTTCCCTCAGTCCCTAAGTAGAGAGCAATTATTGATTTAACTAATTGCTCCAGGAAGGTAGGTCAGGTTCCAGGTTAAGCTGTACCTTGTAAAAATGTCACCTCATGCAAAAGGAGAGACAGAGAGTGATCAGCAACTTGTAATTCCCTTTCTTACAGGTAGATTTACACTGTCAGCACTTGCTCCCAGTAAGTCTGTGCAGTTTGTGTGTAACAAAATCCATTTGGTTGTTTGTTGATTCAGAAAATATAAATAGCACTGCGCCACGAGCTCCTCATTCTTGTGGAAGCACAGCTTCCTCAGGAGGCCTGCCCCAAAGCCTGATGTCCAGAGTTTTTACTCCGTTACATAAAACTGAAAGTTAGAAAAGTGATTGCCAGGGCTGGGAGAGGAGCTGTGTGCCACTCACCGCTGCTGACAGCAGCTGTCTCCCTGCTGCTGCCCTGCGGCAGATGGCTCTGCCGGGCAGTTGCTGTTCCAAAGGGAAACTACACAAAGCTGAGGAACTCCAAGGGCTGAAGCCACCGAGCACGAAGTCCTGCTCCATGTCCTCTAACACACTGCACCACGTCTTGCTGTGTTTTGAACATGAAGACTAAGATTTTATCCCCCTCCTCTTGTAGGAGTCGAAGGCTGCAGCTGCTGCAGCCGTGACCCATAATCCTACTAGGCACCACTTCATGGAAGCAAGGATCTTCAGAGGCAAAAATCTTTTTGAACATAAGTTTTTTTTCCACTAAATATACAACTATTGTCTTGTGACTGCAAAACATTTGAGCCTTATTAGCTTTTATTATGGTGCATAGATTTCTAAAGGTGGTTACAGGAATTAAAAATCCTGTGACCAGCACCATCACTGATACAACTGGCAGCTGATACGACACTTAACATGACATTCAAAAAGTTAGAGTGAAGAGCATAAAGACTTCAGCAGGGTTGTCTCTGACCCAAAACATGGAGGTCAAATGCTAAGGCTGTGGAATGGTTCCTTCCATGGGTATTTGTGAGGGTGGTCCACAGGTAAAGTACTCTAAAACAGTGGGCTCTGATTGGGTTGGGTATTTTTCAGAGTACATAGTATCTGTTCTAGGGCTTGAGAACACATCCAACCAAAAGCATTCATTTATACTGCTGAGGGACAAATTCCAGTGAAGAGGGATCATTGAGGCTGCAGAGGAGCTGGTTCTTCTGAAGCTTTCTCACAGCTCTGTGAGAAATTGCATCTCTTGAGTTTAAGTTCTGATCCTCCAAACAATCTGGTCTCAACAGCAGGGGTTTGGAAGACATTATTCTTCCTGGAAATACAGTATCTTTAAGTTTTCTTTGTCTGTTAGCCCTAATCCAGTAATATTAAATATTAATTTTTTTTTTTTTCTGTTTGGGTCCTCTCAGAAAGACATTAAAAAAGTATTGTCTGAAGAGGCCAAATTGTCTTACTCATGACTTATCCTTACAGAAACCAAGATAAATACTAGCATTAAAGCAAATCTCAGGTGGCTGAATTGAAGCAGTAAGTCATTAGCTGAGGACAAACAGGGACTGCCTGAGAGAGAAAAGGAGGGGTTGCAGAGATTGGTACCTTAAGCCAGGGACACAGCCACACATACCACCTCCTTTTGAGCCAGACCTAACAAATACAACCCAGTATACCTCAGACAGCTGGCAAAAACTTGGTGGGGAAGAAAAGATATTTACATGTCTGAAGTCATGTTTCTTGCACTTACTAGTCCCCAGGGTAGAGAGTTATAGGCAAATATTATCAAAATATTAAACTGTCTACTAAAAAAGGATCTTGAGTCAGACTCCAACCCCTATTTGGAACTATTAAATTATGTAGTAGCAGTGGTGTTATCTGCTGACACTTCATTCAGCAGAAAAACTTACTTAAGAGATAATACTGTAAAAGAAATGGAGGTCAGGATGGCTGGAGACTTGCAACTGTGGAAGAGGAAGGTGCTGGGTCAGTGTGGGGTGCCAGCTCCCTACGGGCCAGGAGCAGTGGCAGACAGTGCTATCAGTAGGGACAGCTCTGAATTTAAATGAAGCCCATCTGACAGTAACACCTGGAAAACCCAAGTAAGGTGAGAACTGGGAGGCCCCATCAGCCACAATAACTCCTCTGACCACCTGCAGAGGGAACCTGGCAACGTATTAATCCACTGCAAAGTCAGATCCAGCCCACACAGAGTTTCTTTTTATAACCAGTTATAATCCAGGTCGCCCACTTTCTCCTAGCAATCTCAGCTTTCTTTCTCTCTCTCTTTTTTTTCTTTCCTGCTCCTGACTGAAATGTGCTGTATTGCCACAGATTCAGCTCAAGATCACAGAATCACAGAAACATTCAGGTTGGAAAAGACCTTCAGGATCACCAAGTCCAAGCAAGTGCATCACTCTTTGCCTTTTCTGCCACGTACACATAAGAGCTCCACAAAGACAGGCAGACAAAGGAGCGTAACAGAAAGGATAACAAATAACAACATGAGATCTAGCAAGCCAGTGGCAATGAGAAGTGATTTGAGGTAGAGCCTTTAAAAGTTCTCTGTGGGTTTGAGTTAGACATGCTGCATTTTTTGACTCTTGAGTTTGTACTACAAACGTTTGAATTATACCCAGTTTGTGTCACAGTATCCTCTCAGCCTGAATCTGGAAATCCACAAATTCAGGATATGCTTAGAATGAGCTTTCCAAAAGCATCCCCATTGCTTAGCTTTTTGAAATTAAATCACTTAGACAATTAAGGATTATTTTGATTTATTTCACAGAGCTGTGATAAAGCTGGATGGGGAAGACAAATTTCCCAGAAGGTATCTTAAAAATACATTCATGAATAGATGTGTGTCCCAAACCCACTGAAGCTTAAGGGACATGAAAACCTATGCTTAATATTCCAGGCTAAATGAATGCTATGCTGTGGAGAATAACATAGCAGCAGCTGTAATCTTTCATCTGCTCTGCTTTTCTTCCAAACAACAGCAACAGGTGCACTTCCTAGCCCACAGTCTGCTCCTGGTTTTGGACTGGGAGTCGCTAAACTACTGCAGCACCATCTGCAAACCTTAGTGCTGTAACAGCTCAACTATTTGGCTCTGCAATGCAGTTGTCTGAACAAGCCCCAACTAAGATACACGTTTGCAAAGTTGTGCTGTTTTCACTCATTGAGCTACGTAGTTAAATGACAAAAGACTTGGAGGAGGAGAGAATGTGAGTCTGGTTAAAAGATGTCTGTAAAATTGATCGATTATAGTCTTGGATCATGTGAGAAAACTCCCAGAAATAATTAATTCTTTCTGTCCTACAGCAACTCAAACACCAAACCCTAGAGACACAAACAGTTTCTAAAGGAGGAGGAAATAAATCTCCTAGGTTTCACTGTATCACACCACCCTTTGGGTATTTAATCTTCCTGAATTACTGGCACTTTGTGAAATGCATTTTTAAATCTCAGCTCTATAGCTTTCCCTGTAACTTACTCACATGGAAACCTAAACAGCAGCTTTGCTTCGAGCACTGGAGAATTCTTTGTGAGGGTGGACAGGATTTTGTCACTGCTGTGCAGACCATTGGTTGTGCTACATGTCATACAGAACAGATTCCCTGTCACCTCACACCTTGCACAAACCTTCTGGTAGTGCAAAGTGCTTGTTTAAGAAGTTGGTGTTTCAGTACTTTCAGTAGACATTGCTTTGCAGCCTACACTTGCAATGTAAACCTAGTTGTAGTTACTGCAGCTTTGTACATGCAGTAAGACCCTTAGTTACCTTCTATGAAGAAAAATAATCATAGAATCACAGAACGGTAAGGTTGGAAGGGACCTCAAGGATCATCTAGCTCCAACCCCCTGCCACAGGCAGGGACACCTCCCACTAGTACAGGGCACTCAAGGCCTCATCCAACCTGGCCTTGAACACCTCCAGGGAGNCATAATCACAAAGGAGGATTGATGTAGGCTGTTCTATAATTTAATCAACATTAAATTTAAAAATAGCTATTTATTTCTAAAGGTATCTTTTCCCTCAGATCAACACTTCTTGTAGTATAACATACCATTGTTCTCAAGTGTGAGGTTGAATATTATCCTTCAGCTATAAAACCCATGGCCTAACCAAATGAAGTTCCTGAAGAGACTGGGAATTGTGCACATGTTCATAACAGAGACACACAAGCAAGTAAACCACAGCAATGCTTACAGCAATACAAAACTTCCATTCAGAGAAGTATCATTTCCTTTGATAGCTTTTGAAGAATTATTTCCTAGCTCACAAGTGATAAAAACCACATTTGAGAACACTAAAATGTTTGTTCTGTTTGCCATATGGGAACAAGATGAGCTCATTGGAAGCTTACATGATTTAATTCCTAGCTGTAGCACGACTGTATTATTAAAGAGTTGCTTAAGGTCTTCTTTGTGCATTTGGCAATGCTACTTCCAGAAGAAATGATATGATGAAGAACTTTACTTATAGAACTACAGAATTGTTTCAGTTGGAAAATACCTCCAGGATCATGGAGTCCAACCTTTGGCCTACCATCACCTTGACCATTAAATCACATCCTGAAATGCTATTTCTACACATTTTTTGAACACTTTCAGGGAGGGCAACTCCAGTGCCTCTCTGGGCAGCCCATTCCAATACCTGACCACTTCTCACTTCTTCATGAAAGAAATTTTCCCTGATATCCAACTGATACCTCCCATGGTGCAACCTGAAGCCATTATTATATGCAACTAAAGGATGCTAAAAACTGAGAGCAGAAGGATTTCTCATTATTGTATAAATACTGGAACACTTGAGATAAAGTCAAAAGGTGGGAGGTGATCTGCTGGAAAGCAGCCCTGTTGAGAAGGACCCAGGAGTCCTGGTGGACATGAAGCTATCCATGGGGCAGCAATGTGCCCTTGTGGCCAAGAAGGCCAGCGGGATCCTGGGCTTCATTAAGAGAAGTGTGGCCAGCAGATTGAGGGAGGTTCTCTCTCCCCCCACCCCAACTCTGCCCTGAGACCTCACCTGGAATATTGCATTCAGTTTTGGACTCCCCAGTTCAGGAGGGACAGGGACATACTTGAAAAAGTCCAACAAAGGGCTATGAAGATGACTAAGGGGCTGGAACACTGCCCTGTGAGGAGAGCCTGAGGGACCTAGGGCTTTTTGATCTGTTGAAGAGAAGACTTAAATATTTATAAACATTGAATAGATCCCCTCTGAGGGTTGGGGGTCAAGAGGAAGGGGACAAACTCTTCTCAATTGTGCCCTGTGATAGTACAAGGGGTAATGGATGGAAACCACAGCATGGGAAGTTCCACCTCAACAGGAGAAAAAATTCCTTTACTGTAAGGGTCACAGAGCACTGGAACAGACTCCCCAGAGAGTCTGTGGAGTGTCCTTCTCTGGAGGCTTTCAAGATGCATCTGGTTGTGCTTCTGTGTGATCTGTGGTAGATTCTATGGTCCTGCTCTGGCAGGGGAGTTGGACTTGATCTGTGGAGGTCCCTTCCAAGCTCTAACATCCTGTGGGAAATACAGACTAGTATCTCACTGATTTGTCCATTAAGATGAAAAATCAAACTCATTGAGGAACCCAAAACTTCATTACAGTTAGCATCCTGATCCCTCTGTTGGCCTCCCACTGAACCCAAAACCAGCAGTGCCCAGTCTTTGTGCAGAGCGCTGCAAGCCAATTTTCCACTTACAATATTGTCACTAATTTAATTCTTATCTAAGCTTACAAAGTAGGATTATATGAATTATGAGAGTGAGTTTCAAACCTGTGGAAAAGGAAAGTGATGGTAGGAGTCTCAGCATTCCAAAGAACTAAGATAAGGTCTGGTGTTTACTTCAAGGGAAGTGTTGACATGGTTTTATTTTCTTTAGGAAAAAACATTTTCAAATGGTTTCTCACATTTACTGCTACGAGACTGATTTGGTTCAAATTCAGATGTCTCTACCCATCAGAAATAAAAGTAGAGCTGCTGAGCTGCAATGGATAGAAGCTGCAGCACAGGAGGTTCCAGCTCAACACAAGGGGGAACTTCTTTATTGGAAGGGGCACAGAGCACTGGAACAGGGTCCCCAGAGAGGTTGTGGAGTTTCCTTCTCTGGAGACTTTCAAAGCCTGCCTGGATGTGTTCCTCTGTGACCTGAGCTAGATTGTCTGGTCCTGCTCTGGCAAGGGGAGTTGGACTTGATGATTTCTTTGGGTTCCTTCCAACCCCTAACATCCTGTGATGCTATGAGAGGTTACTGCTGTGAGACAGATCCTGACACAGCTTTTGCTTTACTATCAGCCTGGATAGGAGTGGGTAAAAGATAAAGGACCCTCCAGTACCTCATCAATAGTCAGGCAGAGGCTTGACTGTCTGCAGATCCTATTTGTAACTGCAATGTTTGTGGCAAGGTACAGAAAGGTTTGGGGTTTTTTTCCCACTTTTTATTTGTACAGTTTCATTTTAAACCTTCCAATAAACCCACAGGAAAGTTTTAGTTATTCTAGCTCCGACAGGCACTGTCTGTGCCACTGCCATATATTTTGTGATGTGTGGTCCTACATTNCTTCAGATATTGGAAGGCTACTCTAAGGTCTCCTGGAAGCCTTCTCTTCTCCAGGCTGCAGAGCCCCAACTCTCTCAGTCTGTCCTCATAGCAAAGCTGCTGCAGCCCTCTGAGCATCTTTGTGGCCCTCATTTCTTCCAGTGCTGTCACTGCTGGCACTCACATTGACCCCTTGCAGATCTCTTCCACCACATCGCCCCAGTATGATCCTAGGTAGCTCTTCATTTNACTTTTTATTTGTACAGTTTCATTTTAAACCTTCCAATAAACCCACAGGAAAGTTTTAGTTATTCTAGCTCAGACAGGCACTGTCTGTGCCACTGCCATATATTTTGTGATGTGTGGTCCTACATTTTCATGTAAGGCCAGTGTATGTAGGAGAGAGTTTGACAACTCATTTGCCTGGACATAATTTTTAATATACTTTAGTAACTTCTCATTAGCCTGTCCAAGCCTTCCTGGTCCTGTTGTAGTTGACTATTCCACTGCTGAATTTCCTCATCGATTATGGATTTCCAGACTGCTCAACTCCCCTATGTATTATCACACCTATGTTCAACAGGTTTTAGAGTTCTCTACATTTCCAGCTAGCTCCTGTCTCCCTGCCACCTCACCTCTTACAACACCCTACATGCCATAGAATCATAGAATGGTAAGGTTGGAAGGAGACCTCNGACAATGTCCAAAGATTATTATATATGTATTTTTAAAAAAATAATTCTCTTTCCTGTTACACACAAATACTATTGTACTTGATTAATGCTAGGCAGGAGGATGTAGGAATACATGGTCTGCATGAAGGGTGTAAAGTGACATTAAGTTTATAATGGCAATGGAAGAGACAGTGAGGTGGCTCCTCCCTGGATGGACAGATGAAGCTAGATGCAGGAAAAACATTTATGAGCACACAGAGCCTCAGTTAAGTTGATAAGGTTAACCCACCAAAATCTCTGAAAGAAAAGGTCATCAAAGAGAAGGGATGGGAAGACTGAGTAAAGAGATAACTGTGTATGTGTTTCTGTGCTGTTTCTGTCTGTGGGCTATTTCTGGAGCTACATGAAAGATTCCTGAATGTAAATGTATCCTCCAACAGAATCTATTAAAAGAATTTAATGTTGAGTTTATAAAATGGTCAGAGCATTGCTCCTCTCCAAGCAGACATTCAGCCTTCAAATAGGTTCTCCAGAAGTGCTGGCCCCTCTCAGGGCTCCCAGGAGAGCTGAGGGGTCCACCATCACTGCACTGCAGCCTGAGGAGGATCTGGATGTGAACCAGCCTCCAGCTGCCAGCTATTGCTATATGGCCTTATATGACACATCTAAAGCACTTACTGCAGAGTAGGTGTCAAGTGCTGTGATCTCCAAATCCCTCAAACATTTATAGACCTGTAAATCATGACATTTTTGAGAGAACCAATCAATCTGCTGAGCAGGTCTGGTCCAAAACCAGCTGGGATCAACAGAAAGGTACCCTCTGACCACAATTCAATTAAATTAAATCTCTTTTTCAATTTGAATGAGGAAAGCCCAAAATCACCACCCCCTTTGGTTTACACAGCTCTCTTATTAATTCTGAGAAGCACGAGGGTGAACAATCACTCATTTCAGGGGCAGGACGAGGCTCAAGAGAGAAGTGTAAGTGCCAGTACACTCAGCCAGGACTCACACTGCAAACACTTCATGCAAGTCAGCCTTGGTAAAATTAGATCATGGTCTAAAGGTCTTTTCCAACCACAACCAAAAACACTCTGCTGCTGTGAAATAAACATTATACACATTTTCCTTCTTCAGAGACACGTTAGTGAATTGGAAAGAGGCATTAAAGTGGAAATCACAAATAGCTTTAACCTTTACCATTCTGCTGATGTGTGCTTCAACCATTGCTTGTTTTCCTACAAAAAGCTGTGACTGTGATGAAATCTACAAATGCAATTTCAGGTGATTCTTTTCTCTTTTTAAATTACACCACCTTGTCTATACCTAGGCAGTGATAACCCACCTGCCTACGTTTCCCTCTGACATTAACAACATATATTCCAGATGACACAGTGAGGAGTAGCAAACTTGGCTAGAAAGGAGAAGACATGAAAAAAAAAAAAAAATCTTCTTTAAATTAAAAAAATATAAATCTGGAATTGACCATGACAGAAAGAGACTCAGATAATTCAGGAAATATCAAGAGAAAAAGCACCTTTCAATACAAGGAGAAATGCCTGGAACTGCTGTTAATTCCAAGAGCCGTGCTCTCCCTGTGAGCCTCAGACATTCTGCTGCCAACATCACCTTTCCAGCACATTGTATTTCTTTAAGACCTATTCTCACTCCTCTGAAGTGGAGAAACCAGCTGGATTCGGGGCTTATCTGTATTACAACCATGCCTAGAGGGCCAGTGGAGGCACAGTGCCAGGGGAGAGGTCTCCTGCCCTGAGCTCTTTGAGGGGTTAATACAATGAATGATAAGAATGGCAACCAAAATGGAATCAGCAAGTGAAAAATTACTTTCCTGCTTCATGCTTCCTAATGTGACAATTCAGCACTTTTCTACTTCAGGTGCTTCTCAAGCCCATAATAAATGAAGGTTTAGTGAACTGAAATCCTTCTAAATCCAAAGAGGTGCTTCTCTCTTTTCTATTGTGTTGGCTGGGCTTTGGGGTACACCTTAGGTAAAATGGGTAGGATACTAATCTTTTAAGAGCCTTGTTTTTTCCCATTCTGACTCCTTCCTTTCCCTAGACTTGTCTGTGCCTGCCATATAAACATGCACACATCTGTATGAGTGAGTTAAGACTGTGATCTTTTACAACTGAGCAAGACATTCTTAACTGTAGTATCCTGCAAACACATTCATGCTGTTTCACTCTTCTGCTAGAGAATGTTTGGCAGCATTTCCAGCAGAGATGAACCATTACTCAGACCCAGGAAACCACCACAACTCCAAAATTTCTCTTTTTTTTTTTGTTTTTGTTTGTTTGGGATTTTTTGGTTGGTTGGTTTTGTTGGGTTTTTTTGTCATTTGGGTTTTCCTGTTTGGGTTTCAGTTGGTTTTGGCTTTTTGGGGTTTGTTTTGTTTGTTTGTTTTTATTATTATTTGTTTGTTTGGGGGTTTTGTTTAAGAACCAGATAATCTGCTGCTGCAGCAGAGAAGGTAGCAGTCCTGGACCACGCTCACCTACTGCCAAAGCCAAGAGACTAAGCCTTCTTCCTTGCAAAAAACAAGCAGCACAGACTTCTTTGAGTGGTGCAGCCACTGACAAAGGTCAAATCCCCAAGAGGATGGGAGAGGCAAACTTTCTAGTGGGTATAAGAACTGCCACTGTCTGCTCCTATTTGCAACATTGTGCTTGATGAGATGTGGCCATAGGTATGGTCTGTGTCAGGCTTCCTGTTTTGCCATTGATTTTCATACACAGGCAATGGTCAAACCAGATGCTTGTGTTACACCCTCAAACAGCATGTTAAGGTGGTCTTTTACCTCAGGAAGGATTGCTTGATTGTTAGGTGAGGGCAAAAGGCTGAGAAATAGATTTCACTCATTAGCACTTGCCACTGTGCCTGACGCCACTGTGCCTGACGCCACTGTGCCTGACGCCACTGTGCCTGACGCCACTGTGCCTGACGCCACTGTGCCTGACGCCACTGTGCCTGACGCCACTGTGCCTGACGCCACTGTGCCTGACGCCACGCCACACAAAGGTTACCTCCACATTGTGAGACATCTTGGAAGCTCTGGTAGATAATTCTGAGACAGATACCCATCACATCACCTGAAGACTTACTTATCTGTATCCCCAGACAGGAAGCACAGTATAGCAAACTATGAGATAAGCTTCTTCAGTCCATCTACTCTGCTTCAATCATTGCCTGGACTTATCTTGAGCTAGAGGATGGGTAACTTTGTGACCTTTCCCCTCTTGTCCCTTTAGCTAAGGTTGCCAATCATAACCCACACGCTAACCAAAGCTCTAAAGTCATACGAGCCCCCAAAAATCAATTTCTAATTATAAATGCTGACTAATTTTGACTGTGTCTCAATTCCAACCCACTTCACAGAAATGTCCTGAAAATGATACGAAGGGTACAGATTCACTGAGAAGTCCCATTCTGTGCAAAAAAGGGAGACAACCTTTGTTGCACAGACAATTCCAAGCACAAATACAGGCTGGGTGGTGAATGGCTGAGAGCAGCCCTGAGGAAAAGGACCTTGGGGTCTGGCTTGATGAAAAGCTCAANCAGTGCTAGCTTATCTCACAGGGCACAAAAGCCTTTCCACTTAACAGTGCCTGTCTAGGAAGTTGATCATGAATGTCCAGCATAAAAACATGTTGGCAACATTTCATGAAAGCTCCTTTATGGAATTAACCTTTCTATTAATCCAGACTCTCTTTTTCTCAGAGCTTTGAGTGACTTTGTAACAACAAAATTAACATGCTTAGTATTTGGAAAGTGTGAGAACTGTTTCTCAAACCAACCAAGATAAATTGTAGGATAAATATCTATACTAAAAAAAGATTTCTTTCAAGCTCTAAACAAATGTTAAAAAAGAAATCCAGTTATTATCTTATTTGTACTTGTATTAGTGCTGCAGTGGCCCTAAAAGGTTTTTTCTGTGGACCTTAAAACCAAAAATCTCTCCACTACATTCTCTTCAAATTACCAAGAGCACCCCTTTCTTAAAATGTTAAGATTCAGAATTTAATATTTACCATTACATCTATGAAAGCTGATAATAACAAGAGACAATTGAACATGGTAAGCCAACTATCTTATTTTGTTATTCATCATGTTTCCTAGAAATCCACAGAATGAGAGGGGCTAGAATGGATTTCTGGAGATCATCTAGCACAGCCTCCATTGCCAAAGCAGATTCACCTAAAGCAGGTTACACAAGATGATGTTCAAGCAGGTTTTGCATGCCTTCAGGAGATGGAGACTCCACCACCTCTGGACAGCCTTTTCCAGTGCTTCACCAGCCTCAAAGTAACGGTTTCTTGACATGTTTGGATGGAACTTTCTGTGTCCCAGTCTATGCCTGCCAGCTCTTGTTCTGTCACTGGGCAACACTGAAAGAGACTGGCCCCATCTCCTGACACCCACCCTTTACTATTTATGTGCACTGGTAAGATCCCCCCTCAGTCTTCTTTGGGCTAAACCTCACCAAGTCTCTCAGCTTGTCTTCCTAAGAGAGATGCTCTCAACCCCTAACCAACTTTGTAGCCCTTTGCTGTACCCTCTTAAGCATTTCCCTATCCTTCTTGAACTGGGGACACCTGAACTGGACTTTACTCTGCCCTGGTGAAACCTTCTAGAGTATCACAGTATTACCAAGGTTGGAAGAGACCTCAAAGATCACCAACTCCAACCCATCACCACAGACCTCAAGACTAGACCATGGCACCAAGTGCGACTTCCAAACCTACCTTGAACACCTCCAGGGACGGTGACTCNAAGGAGAACCTCTATTACCCTGCAGGCCACGCTTTTTGATGCGCCCCAGGATGCAATTTGCTTTCTTGGCTACAAGGTCACATTGCTGGCTTATGATCATCCTGGTCTTTTTCCCAGGTTTTTTCCCCACATACTTTAGCCTTCAAGATGCCAAAGCAGATAAACACTTGTAACAAGTGAGACTTGAGATTGATATAGAAAAGAAGAATCATAGAATGGGTTAGGTTGGAAGGGACCTCAAAGATCATCTAGTTCCAACCCCCTGCCTTAGGCAGGGGCACCTCCCACTAGAACAGGTCTCTCAAGGCCTCATCTAACCTGGCCTTGAACACCTCCAGGCAGGGAGCACCCACAAGAACAACTTAATAAATATGCAGAAAAGTACATTAGAGAGAGATGTAGGCCTTGGTTCACTTTTAGTCAATACAGTTAAAATCACTGCTGCAGCTTCTGAGTGCTGCAAACAGGCATGGTGGCTGTCAGAAGCACAAAAACTCATTGAACAGGAAAATTGTTACAGAGTACATCAGCTTTCTGTACCTGCTCACTAAGTTTTGCTACCTCTACTATTCATCATTTTAATGATTTGTTATTTGCCCTGAAAACAGCTTAGCTCTAGAGGGAGGACAGCTGGAAAGTCAGAACAACACAGCCGAAACCCAACCATTCCTAGACTACAAAGACCAACTTTCATGGTTCTTTCAACCCCCTAATCAAGAAAACTCTCTTTTCGCTGGCCTTGCAAGTCTGTAATTTGTTTCACAGCCTTGTAGGAGTTCATCACAGAAAGGCAGGGAGGTGAGGACCGAAGCAGAGAGCTCCCAGTGCCCGTAGAGCGCCTGGGCGCAGGGCCTGTCTGCTTGCATCATGCCGTGTGCCGGCAGAGCGGCGAGGAAAAAGCAGTAATGGGGGAAGCTGTCAGCCCGGATTACTGCCAGGGTTTTCAGCCTGATGCGATCCCATCTGACATTGCCATGGGCAACCAGCCTCCATTTATAGTCAGCTACACCATTAAAATTGCTGCTGATAATTTCAGAGTACAAAGTTCAAATGATTGAGCATTCCACTTGGAATGAGAGGGCTTTTTGGTACATCATTAATAATGCAATGATTTAGACACTTTATTGTCTTAAGAGATACACTTGTTTGAGGAGCACCGGGAGGGAGTTTTCCATGCATCCCTTTTAATGTGGCACATCTGACTTAAAAAAGACAAAATATAACTGATTCCTCACAGAGAAAGAGAAAAGATGGGTGTGATGCTAGGAGATTCACTTTCCAAACTGCTGTGTGTGCTGGTTTGAGCTAANATTGACTGCAAACTACTGTGCAACTCACATCAAAGCATTAGGTGGTGTACTCAGTGAAAGAGTTCAAAATACCTACAGAATATCAGGTTAATAAACACAAAATGACTGCTTACAAAGTTGGCAAAACACACTTAAACTTTCCTAAAATGAAGAGAAGAGATCAAATAAACAAAACAAAAAAAAAAAAAATAAAATAAAAAAAGGAAGCTGCTAATCTTTGGACAGCTTTTGAGAAATGAGAGGAATGAAAAGGACATTCTGATGTAAAGATAACAAAGAAATGTAGACTGTGTATGTTCTAAAAGTCTTGAATTTCAAAGATAAATAACATTTTTCTGCAGTCTTCGATCCTATCATCTTAGTCAAGACCAAGGTCCCACAGCATAGTGAATTGTGAGAAAGATCTCATACTTGTGCATCTCAAGCAGTTAGAGAAGAAAAGATGGGAAATAGGAGAGACTAAAGTGTTCACTGGGGATAAGCTGAGAGTCAGTGGAAGAAGCTGGACCACAACCTAAATCATCTCCTGGGGTAAAAACGCTGCAGTTTATCCTTTGCTGTCNAAAAAAATAAAATAAAAAAAGGAAGCTGCTAATCTTTGGACAGCTTTTGAGAAATGAGAGGAATGAAAAGGACATTCTGATGTAAAGATAACAAAGAAATGTAGACTGTGTATGTTCTAAAAGTCTTGAATTTCAAAGATAAATAACATTTTTCTGCAGTCTTCGATCCTATCATCTTAGTCAAGACCAAGGTCCCACAGCATAGTGAATTGTGAGAAAGATCTCATACTTGTGCATCTCAAGCAGTTAGAGAAGAAAAGATGGGAAATAGGAGAGACTAAAGTGTTCACTGGGGATAAGCTGAGAGTCAGTGGAAGAAGCTGGACCACAACCTAAATCATCTCCTGGGGTAAAAACGCTGCAGTTTATCCTTTGCTGTCTGACCTTTATGCTTTTCATGCCTGCAGTGTACAGACTCTAGAAAAAAAATAGATGAATTACAATAATATATAACTTGTAGTTGTTTTAATTTACTTCCAGCATCATATATGCAAGTTTTAAGTGCAGATCATTGTAAAAAGAGCAGCAGACTAATTGACCAGAAGTGAACCACAGCGATGCTTTGTTCTCCACCTCACAAGAAAGCTGCTACAGATTCACTGCTTCAAATGTAAATATCTATTTTTGCTATCTGTGTTGGCATATGACTTGACAGATGCATTTGGAAAAATGTTGTCTTCTCCCCATGCTTCTGGAAGCTGCTTCCATCCCATCTGCTTCATTTCAGAATATATTCATCTGCTTTGTCTTCACATCAACACACCAAATAACATCAGTTCTTTGTTTCTTGATATGGTTGTTACCATTTACTACACCTTACTCCATCTCCTCCCAAGCTGTTCAATCCCAGTGCTTCTTTCCAACCTTGCCATTCAGCAATGGCACTAAGTATGAAGTATTAACATGGAGCCCTTTCCTAAAACATGCTAACAAAGCCTAGGGGAGAGAAATATTTCCCATGATTAGCAAGGATCAAGTCACAAATTTGCAGAAGCAGCCTCAATATAGTCCATAGGTCCATGGAGCTGGACAGGCTGTGTCCAAGACAGGTGATATATTTGATTGAGGACATAGCAAAGCAGATGACTACTGCCTTTGAAAAGCTGTGGAAAACCATCCTCAATGAAAGGTGAAGGGAAATTCAGCTGGGTCAATGTAACCTCACTTCCTTGAGAAGATTCTGGAGCAAGTCCTCATAGAAGCTGCTACTGAGTATAAAAAGGACAAGTGAAGAACAGTATGGATTTACCAACAGGAAGCTGCTTTAGAACAGTTCTTCTATTTGCTATGGAAATGTCAGTCTCTGTAGACAAGATCAGTACATGACATTCTCTATTGTCCTCAACAAGATTTCCAAACAATTCAGAGTAGTGAAACTGAGACAGGCAGACTAGATACACCAACCACAAGTGGGACCATTGCACTCAAGCAGTAGTGGTCATTGTGCCCAGGAGATGCTGGCCAGTATGCAATGAAATGTATGGAGACCAGCAGACTAAAAAGGAACAAAACAGTGCTCTGCATGAATGAGAGCAAACAGGAGCAATCAAGTCATCAACAACAGGAAATTCACATTTCCTTCATTTGTTATATAGCTCTGGAATTTTGACAAAAAGAGACTTGAGCTAAACTAAATCCCAGTCAGTTATTACACTGACCTACTTGATATCATTTACTCAAGGCCACATTTCACATGCATTATGAGCTTTAGTTAAATGAAACATTTGCATGTATCCATTTTTGATAGCTCTCCTTCCAAAATGAGTTGAAGAAAATTACTAACTCCAAACAAACTCACTTCAAGCATAAAAACCTTCAGTGCTAGCAAAAGATTGAGAGCAGGAAGCTTCTGTTTTTGATGGGAGGGTAATACAAGGATAGATTTGTTTCTAGCTCTGAAAGTGTTAAGATTTCAGAGCAAGTATCCACAATGTGATAAAAGGAGGAAAATTTTCTTTTCTTTTAGTGCCCATGTTAAAATAAGAAGAACCCAGCCTCAGTACAGATAGTTCCCAAGCTCTTTGCCAAAATGGGACAACTCAAAGTGATATGTTATGTTAACTTTCCTTACAAGTTCAAAATGTTGTGCTTGCTTTGATATGAGTGTCAGGAGGAAGGAGCCAGGCTCTTCTCAGTGATCTCTAATGATGGAACAAGGGGCAACAGGTACAAGCTAGAGTAGAGGAAGTTCCACATGAATATAAGGAAGAACTTCTTTACTGTGAGGCTCATAGAGCCCTGGAACAGGCTTCCCAGAGGGGTTGTGGAGTCTCCTGGAGACATTCAAAACCTGCCTGGATGTGTTCCTGTGTGACCTGCTCTAGGGTATCCTGTTCTGGCAAAACCAGTAGGATCTAGATGATCTTTCAAGGTCCCTTCCAGCCTCTAACATTCTGTGATTAGATATCTTCCTACTTTCCCTTTTGAAAAAAAAAAAAAAAAAAAAAAAAAAATCAAGGTTAGCACACAAGGAAAACAGCATTCTAAAACAAAATGGCTTGCTCCTGAGCTACTTTTGAAATCTTCAGGCTTTGTCCCAAACTGTTTTTTTGTGAAAACTCCTAGAGAAAGTCAACTCAAATTAAAATCATCCTTGCCTGAATTTATTTGCTTTGTGAAAGACAGGGTGGTGCTAGCACTGGACGCTTAAGAGTGTGTTACTCAAGATGTCTTGGCCCATCTGCACAACATTCAACTATCATTCTAGAAGTGCATGTGCATCCCACAGTCCCCAGTGTGTATTTCTAATGCTCTGCGAGGGCAAATAAATCCAGACCTTAATATTGGGGATTGTAGAAATTGTTCCATTTCATAAGCCTAGGGCTATAATTATTAATGCTTAGACTATTCTAGATAACCAGATGAACAGTTTTTTATTAGGCTATTATCAATACCTAATCTCCATCTTTTCATGGAAAATCCCCAAGCTTTGGACATTAGTGCTTATATAATCTCTTTAAATATTTATTCAGAAATAAATAGGTTTTACATATCCCTATGGTGTCAGTCTAAATATAACTTTGATTGACACAGATACTTGAGCAAATTATACTGACTCGAGCAGAAAACTACAATTACTCAGTTTTATTTGCTAATCACCACCCTATATTTATTGAAGTGGCTAGAAAGATTGTGTCACTTGATCTCTTGCCTTTATAAAAAAGTACTTTGAAACCCTGTCTTTGACTTCTTCAGTTATTTTTATTGCATAGCATTTGGCTGGCCACTCTGTTCGTAGATGAATCACAAATCAGAACTATTGGTGGGTTTTTTTCTAAGGGCAAAACAAGGAACATGATAACAGTAGATGCCTTTGCCCTTCCCCCACTTAGAAGTATTTTGGGGCTATCCCTGAGGCCAGCCCCACAAGACAGAGCTCTAGCAGCTGGCCATTCTTGACATCTTCAACAAGGGGCAGTAGGAAGACTGTGGTCTTCCCCATCCCAGAGAGCTCTGCCATCCTTCCTGCTTTTACCCCAGAGAAGCTTCTGAGCTAAGGCTCTTGCCCACGGGGATCTGCTGCAAAACAAACTGCAAAATAGCTGTCCACATCAGTAAGAACATTTCTAGCCAAAAATGTTAGACAGCATCAATAGAGTCACCTAAAACTGTCCAAGGTTTCCTCTTTCAAGAAATCCTTTAATTCTTCACATCTAACTAAAAAACATCCTTACATATCACCTCTACTTCCACCCACTTGTACATATGCTAAAGGCCAGGAAAAGAGATGAAGCCTAACAGTACAGGATCCTTCACATTCAGTACTGACCCATGCATACATGAAAAGATTTTCATGTCTTTCAGTACTTAGTATAGGGAGGGAAAAGCACTTACATAATTAATATATCTGACTTGTTTTCTCCAGAATTAAATATCTTAACCTGTGAGTCAGCATTGGTCTGTTTAGTCTATTGGTTTTAAGGTACTTTCAGCACCAGGAGTTTGTCATGAAGTATATAAAGCTCAAATGAAAGAATCTCTTGGTCTGAATTCTAGAGGAGGCAATGCAGGAATAGGTAAATAGGAGGACTCCATCAAGGGGAACAATAGTAGGGATATCACAAACATCTCCTTGCTCTAGCTAGTCCCACAAATTCTGTGGAATACTTCATGTTCCAAAGCTATAAAGGAAGAGGAACAGAAGTGAGAGGCTGTGTTCAAGGCACAGGCTGACCTTTTAAAAGCAAAAAAGTAACATCCTCAAATCCAAGTTGTCCAGTCTGGCTGAAATTCCACTTTTTAAGTCAGCTCACAGGATGAATTATGTTTTCTGGTAAAATAGGAAACAGAAGCCTGACAGCTGACTGAAATCTTAAATTTCATGGAAAACAGCAAAGCACACTCATGGCCTAAGGTATCTTCAGTTTGCAGCAAAACCCTTTTGTTGTAGGACTAAGACTTGCCCAGAAGGAAAAAAATCTCACAGGTGCATTTCCATATAAAATAAATGGAGTGGTTTTGCAACATGAAAAGTTGCAGGGATACATTCAAAATATTTTTGGCAACAAACATTACTGCAATGTAAAGCACACTGGATACTCTTTTCTTGGAAAAAGCTTCTTTCTTTTCATCTTTCCATCCACCCATCAGCCACTTCGTGTTCCTAAAATATCGTCATAATCCCAGCATGCTGTAGAATCATTTTACAGCCAGCAATTTCCTCCCATTTAGGCTACTCATTTGAGAAAAGCTTCAGCAGTGGGGAAAAGAAAATAATCTCATTAAGTTATCCAGAAAGTCAAATGTGACCTTTAATAACAAACTTCCTCTCTCTGGCACAACGTCGCATTTCTAGGTCACATACTGGAAGGTCCAAGTGACCTGCTCATTGGAAGCTGGGACTGATACCAGGCACTGAAGTCTTGCATCATTTGGAAAGACATTTCTTTACAGCATCAGCTCATTTCATGTCTAGCCTTTCCTCCCTTTCAGTCCTTAGGAATTTTTCCATTGCATTACTAATTTCTGCTAGTTTTGTTTTGTTTTTTTTTTTTTGCAACTAAGTTAGAAAGGTACTTTGGGAGAGAGAGGTGGGGAATGAGACAGCTAAGTTTCTGGGGGATCAATATTTGACCATTTGTTGCTGGAGGCAGGTGGGAGGGGAAGTTTTCACATGTAGCATTCTGTATTGTTTTCATCAAGAGGTCAAAACGTGAGGTCATCATTGCTGCTGAAAGAGGGAGCAAGAAGCCTTTTCTGCACTCTCAGCAGTGGATACAATGAGAGGAAATGGAGGCACAAATCAGTTTGTACACTGCTTCCAGGCAAGAGAGAAAGAGATCTGCAAAATTAGAACAGGACAGTGAGGAGCTGTACTTCAAAATCTGAGTTGTTCTTTAGTTCTGAAAGAATGTAAGGGAACAGGGAAGGAGTGTCCAATGTTGTGCCATGTGGGTGTACCTTATTGCTGTCTACAACTACCTGAAGGGTGCTTGTGGCCAGAAGGAGGTTGCTTTCTTCTCTCAGGCAACCAGCACCAGAACAAGAGGACACAGTCTCAAGCTGTGCCAGGGGAAGTTTAGGCTGGAGGTGAGGAGAAAGTTCTTCACTGAGAGAGTCATTCCCCACTGGAATGGGCTGNTGAGTTCTAGTCTGGGTCATTTTACAAAGTGTGGGGGGGTGGGGAACTCCCAAACCGTCACAGGCACTTGGTGCCATGGTCTAGTCTTGAGGTCTGTGGTAATGGGTTGGACTTGATGATCTTTGAGGTCTCTTCCAACCTTGGTGATACTGTGATACCTGAATCTTTATATTGTAACAGGAGATTCCAAATGCAAATATTTTAGATGGAAAAGCAAGGAATAGTCTCCCTGAATTTGGTGCATGCTATTGTATGTGTATGTTGGTAGAGTTAATACTATTAGGTGGGAAAAAGCAGGAATGGGTAGTAGCCTTCTCATTGCTGGCAAGAGTTCCTAACATTATTTAGGAAAAGGAACATTGCTGATTATCTCCTTATCTAACTTCCTGGCCAGTGACTTGGAAAAGATTCCCATGCCTCTCAGAGACAGGCACCAAATTCCTGCTCTCCTTATGTTATACCATTACTGAATGTCACTTTTTCCTTGTCTCAAAGACTGTGTTTACACAAAGACTCTGCTAGAAAACCAAAAGTCTTCAGTAAAGGATGGTGAAAGCCACTGACAAACTTTCTATAGGTCATGTCAGCATTGGTTCCCTGATCTGCCCATAGGAATGAGGGAGCAGATTGAGTTTCCATCACCATGGAGCACCTTGTGCCTTACCTACAGAATGTTCTTCAGAACAGGAAACTTGAGGCCAAAGGAGACTGTAAATCACAACTGTAGCAGAAAACACCCCAAACATCTTCAATACTTGGAAAAGAAAAAGGAGGGGGAGAACACTGCATGCCTAACAAAACTAAGGGCAAAGACAAAGAACATAGAAGGCAAACTTTGCTGTCAAACAAGCTAATAAATAGCTGAAGGGGCTTTCCATTCAGAAAAGACAAAAAAAATAAAAGACTGCTTTCATGGCTTAGAAATCTTATCACCAGACCACATCAGGAATTCATTTCTACTGGCACATGAACAATAAGAAGAAAATACTTCCACATGCATCCCATTATAGGTTTTAGTTTTAAAAAGTCAAAACTAATAAGTGCTAAGGTTTAGTATAACCTTATTAAACTGTTAGAAACAATAACACACAAATAATAAGAACAGGTTACTGGTCCTACAAAGACATACACATGTGTCTTTAAATACCTCTAAGCCATAAAACACAAGCACAAAGTCAAACATGCTTGGGACAGTTTTAGGAGACTTGCTCTGACCTTCCTTCCACACAAAATCACCTTAACTGTGCTGAAGTTAGTTTCTTTGTGCAGAAGAACCTATACAGAAGGAAAATGATTTAATATTTACAAGTATTCTGAAGAAAAGAAAAATTACCTTTCTTAATTAAACCTCATCAAATTCTTTACTCAGCTCTGACGAGACCTCACCTAGAGTATTGTCCAGCTGTGGGACCCCAACA
>WBNM01020614.1:0-67530 GCA_013399055.1 Ramphastos sulfuratus
CTATGATTCTATGAAAATGGTTCTCTGCTTTGTTTCTGAAAACTGGTGTAATTGTTACTTACTCCTAGTTTCCCTTCATCTTGTTGTGCATACTTCTGGATTGTGATAGCATCATCATCTTTACGATTTGATTCCTTTATCCAGCTCTCCAGAACTTCCTCATCACAATTCATCTGTTGTTTTAACTCTTCCAGCTTCTGGGTGGTTTTAGTTATAATATTCTAATAAAAATAGAGATTAATCAAGGGTTTATTTAATATCCAGTATTTTCTTTGAGTAATAACTGAAACAATCAGTTCAAGCCACTGTAAGAAGTTCACACACATCTTTTTGTCAGCAGAATTACTAGTTCTCTTTTTTGTTAGTTGTGTATTATACTTGAGGAATGCTAAAACACATCCTTGTTTTAAAGAATAAACAAGACATTAAATTACCACAAACCTCAAATGCAGTTATTTTAAACAGAGAAGTCAGCCTCTGGCAAGATACACCTGTACGTGAGAGATGTATTCCACATAATAAACCGATCAGAGGCATCGCAGGGTAAAGTTTCTCCCTCACACACTAAGGACCAGTTCTTAGATCTTTATCCTGCTTATCAATTTACAAATGGCCCCACTTGACTGTGAAGAGACTTCCCCATGCAAATATGAAGAAATCTGGATGCAGCTGTTATAGCAAGGATATCTGTGTCCTGCTATCCATTCTGAGAGACTGGAGATTACAAGCAGACTTAAAGAAGAATTTAAAAAAAAAAACCAAAAAAACCAAACCAACCAAACCAACCAACCAACAAACCCAAAACACAATTACCGTTGTTCACAGAAAGAGAGACAGTTGTATTAAACAGAAACCCATGTGTAAATAAATACCATGTAAAATGTAAATAACATTATTTATTTTAGTGTAAAGCAAATTATTGGAAACTATGCCCCATGTTTGGTTGGGTTTGGGGTTATTCCCCCCCCCCCCCCCTTTTTTTTTTTATGGGGGGAGAAGTTTTACCACCAACAATTTGATTTTTACACCACACAGAAAATACCTGTGAGAACTAACAAGATGGTGATATAAACATGTGGCTGTGTATCTGGTATTAAGAACATTAAGAACTACAGTCTTTTAATAGCTAGTTAACATTTTCTAACTCACTGGTTAGCCTATGCAAGGAGATACTTTTTTTGCCCCATGCTACATCTATAGGGAAAACCACATCCAGATCATTTACTAAATTATATAAGTTTTAATTATAGTTAGCTATTCTTGACTTATTTCTCTAAGTGCAAGTGAGGACAAGTCGTAAAATCCAACTGCTAAATTTTGAACCTTACTTCTTGACTGTTTCTCTTTTCTTTCAAGGAAACAATCTCAGCTTCCAGTCGTTTAATCTCACTTTTGAGTCGTCCAAATTGTCTCTCAGCAAGGGCTTTGAAGTGTTGTTCAGTTTCAATTTCATTCTCTCTGGCTTTATAAAGTGACTAGAGAATAATACAGTTCAGCACTTTACAATGAACAAAAGGCATATACCAACAGAAGAATCTTTTTTTTAACATACAACCAAATCCCATGTCAGAAATGTAAATGTAAGGAATTTTTAAAGCAATGTTCTCGTTTGGATTTTGGTATCTCAAACATATGTATTCTTTCATATATACATACATACACACACACAAACACACACACCCCCATTGTATTATCAGCCCTAAAACCTCGATTCCAAGATGTTTTTTACCCAAGATTCAAAGTCTTAATCTTTCGACATCAAAATCTTTGTCTCTTGGTCACCAGTGGCTTTATGTGAGGTTCAGGAGACACAGCAAAAGACCTAATTGTATTGTTTTGTGCTGAGGCAGACCACCACCAGGCTGGCTTATGGCAGTATCTTTACATTCTCTCATCTTTCTGACAAGTTATTTAACAGGATGTTTTTTTTTTCTCTAGTGTAATAGGATATCTATTACTTACTAGAAGCTTCCCTTAGAGACTAGTAAGCAGTCCTTCTTTAGGAGCAGATTAAAACTTGAATCTATCACAATAAAAAAATTACAAGTTGTTGAGCTGCCAGGAAGTTTTTTAAGACTTTTTCATCTAGGATATTTTACCTGGAAGATATGCAGCTTTGACTCAGGACTCTTTAGAAACTGACTTGGGAGTGTATGGCATGGCTTAGACCTTAATCCACCTGTCTTGACCATTTTTTTCACTTTCATGGATGTTATAGTCATTCAGTCTTGGATGTTTGCTTTTTTTAATGATCATCAAATAGTATCACAGAATGGCTGGGATTGGAAGGGACCTCCAAAGGTCATCTAGTCCAACCTTCCTGCAGTGAGCAAGGGCATCCTCCATTAGATCAGTTGAGGACGAGACCTCAACTACATCCTTGGGCAACTTGTTCCAAGGTTCCACTAACCTCATGGTAAAGAACTTCTTCCTAAACCACATCTACTCTTCTGTAATTTAAAAATCACTGCCCCTCATCCTAGAAACTTCATCTTCTGGCAACTCAATCAATTATAGTTTGCTTCACGGAGAAGTCCTGGAATAGAGTCCTGACAAATCTCTAACAAAGCTGGCAAATACATCAAGACACCAGGTGCAATAAGAAACTTGAGATGCAAGTCTGCCTGATAAACTGGATCTGCTAGAGGCAGCCATTTACCTGTGTGAAGCTGTACTCTTGTCTTACATTTTTCAAGTGAGATGCCATTGCTTCTACACGCTCTTTAAAGTTGGTCAACTCATTCTGCACGTTTACTTTTTCTTTTTGCATCTTCTGCAGCTATTTAAGAGAAGCGTCGTTGGTTTTAGCTGAGTGCTTATTACCTGCAACTACTTAAAAATACAGCCCTTGAAACTACGAATCAAAAAAAAAGATGCCAGACGTGTGGTCTACGCTCCTCCAAAGCAGTGAAGTTAGATTCCAGAAGCAGCCCCGGCGCTTCGCTACGGGACCGCACCGCGCCTCGCCCTCCGGGCACTCCGCGCCCGCATTTTTTTGTTTGTTTGCTTTGCCCGGGGCGATGCGGAGCCCGCAGCGGCACCCAGACAGCAGGCGGGGCGGGGACTCTGACGTGCACACCTTACAGATAGGCAGTGCCGTCGCTGTCGCGCTAGGACCCCGTTCTCCTTTTCTCTCCACAACCCCCAGAACTCGGGGGGTTTAATCTCCTTCTCTACCCGTGCTGGCGGCCCGGCCGCGACAGGAAAGGCTCCTGACGCAGCAGCGAAAGGCAGGGCACCGACGGCCCCCTCCGAGCGATGGCTCCGCGCCCCGGGGAAGCCCACGCGGGGCCGCTGGCGGCAGGCTGATTCCCCGGCCCTTCCCCGGCCGCGGCCCCTGCTCACTTCGTCTTCCAGCAGCTTGTTCTCTGCGTTGGCCACGGGGACGGCGTAGCCATCGTCCCAGCGAAGCTCGGCCAGCACCGAGGCGGCGGAGGGGCTGCCGACGCTGTCCATGGCCCAGGTGGCAACGAAGCCTGGCGTCACCGAGCACCTTAGCAACAGCGAGGCCGAAGGGGAAACTGCCGCGAGAGGCACCGCCTCGCGCCCCGCCTCTCGCGGGTCCCGCGCCCCGCCCGGCCCCGCCCCGCCCGCTCTGCACCGGCTTCGGCCCCTGAGCTGCTGCGGCCTGGGATGACCTCAGCGTGCTGAATTTGGAAATGCCTCAGGGCGTAGATCACCGCGCAGTGTGGGCAGGTGTTAGGGGGCCGCCGGAGCTGCCCGCGACGATGCCCTGCCAGCAGTTGCTTGTAACAGTGTTGGAGGGCATCAGACCCAGGGCCTGCAGATGACACGCCGCTGCCAGCACCTCGGAAGCCCCTGGACAGTGGCCTCCCTGCCGCAACCAGCCTGCAGCACAGCTGCGTCAAAGCTGGGCTCCAGCCAGGCAGAGAAGCTCAGCTGTTGCTGAGACAAATTTTAGCAGAGTGCAGAGCAGGTGTCCTGTTTCTAAACAGGCCTCTGCTGTTAGCTCCCAATGACCAACAGATGGGCTCCCCGAGCCAGAGATTGTATCGGCAGACTATACATGCTCACGTCATCCTTTTAAAATTTGGCCAGTACCTTTTCAAACCCACCTGAATGCAAACTGAGTCACAGAACCAGAGAATGATTTGGCTTGTGAGGGACCTTAACGATCATCTAGGTCCAGCAGGGACACCTGCTGGATCAGGTAAATCATCCTGTGCTACTGAGTTCCAACCTTCAAAAGTGGAGAAAGGCACTCCACTCTTGGCAGTCTTGCTGCAGAAACCCTCTCTTGGTGAGTAGTTGCACTGTTGTCTGCCTGAGACATCTGAGTAGCACAAATACAGGCTGGGTGGTGAATGGCTGAGAGCAGCCCTGAGGAAAAGGACCTGGGGGTCTGGGGTGATGAAAAGCTCAACATGAGCCTGCAGTGTAAGTGCAGCCCAGACAGCAACTGAGTGCTGGGCTGCAGCAAGAGCAGTGTGGGCAGCAGGGCAAGGGAGGGGATTCTGCCCCTTTGCTCTGCTCTCCTCAGACCCCACCTGGAGTCCTGTGTGCAGTTCTGGAGCCCCAAGCACAGGAAGGACATGGAAGTGTTGGAGCGGGTCCAGAGGAGGCCACAAAGATGCTCAGAGGGCTGCGGCAGCTCTGCTGTGAGGACAGGCTGAGAGAGTTGTGGCTCTGCAGCTTGGAGAAGAGAAGGCTTCCAGGAGACCTTAGAGTAGCCTTCCAGGATCTGAAGGGGGCCTACAGGAAGGCTGGGGAGGGACTATTGACAAGGTCTTGTAATGCCAGGACAAGGGGCAATGGGTTTGAACTGGCAGAGGGGAGATTGAAACTGGATGTTAGGAGGAAGTTGTTTGCAGTGAGGGTGGTGAGACACTGGCACAGGTTGCCCAGGGAGGTTGTGGCTGCTCCCTCCCTGGAGGTGTTCAAGGCCAGGTTGGAGGAGGCCTTGAGTGCCCTGCACTAGTGGGAGGTGTCCCTGCCTATGGCAGGGGGTTGGAACTAGATGATCCCTGAGGTCCCTTCCAACCTTACCATTCTATCGTTCTATGATTTTCTACATCAGAACAAAATCTCTCAGAAAGGAAAACGGAGGGAGGAAGAAGCCTGTGCTAGGACTTCCAGCATGAAGAAGGATATAACTTCACACTCTTAGGAAAAGGCATCATGAGAAAGTTGGATGAATACTACATTCAAAGGGATGACAGCTGAAAAGCCATTACAAGAATTAACCAGAGCATAATTTAAAAGTGCCTGAGCAATGGGCACTGACAAATAATTGGGAGGTGATACAGAGACGCAAGGTGTATGCAGAGAGGTTTGTTACAAAACCTTGGACAGATGGCATAGTAGCTACACTGACCATTGCAGGAGGCATTGATTCTGGTAGATCCTTACCCATGTTAGGGAATAATATTTTCAGAAAATAAAAGATTGCCAGAGAACAGTGAAAGTCAGGCTCACAGAGCATGTGCCAAAACAGCAACTTGTTCTATTGTGTGAGTTATTGCTGGTCTTTGTTGGTCAGCTTACTGATCTCCTAAAAGAAGTCTTTAGTTAAAATTATTGAAAGGAAAAATAACAATATGAGGAGGCAATCTAGTTTTTTAACAACAGAGCGATGGTGCAAGGTTTGGTGTCTCAAGCTATCTGTGAAACATATAAAGTTGTGAGGAAGATCTTTTTTACCTCTGTTGTGTTACGTGGCTCAATGGCACATGGCACAACTATGGATAGTTGGGTTTAAAATGGGCTGAATAATAGTTTTGGAAAAAAGCAGTCTTGGCAGCTCTGATAAACAGCAGGAAAATGTAGCTCAAGACGGTAATTGGCAGCAAACAGCTTCCTGTCACCTCCCTGTTTGCCCTCTGAGATGTATGAAGTTGTGATAGCCAAAGTCCTCTCATTAGTCCTCCTTGCTGTATGCTTTTACAGTCTGCAGCTCAGTGATGATGTTCATCTGATGCTGAGGATGATGTGCAGAATATGGTTAGTGTCCTCCATAGAATGTAGAATGGTTTGACTTAGATTACCAGTGTTGTCAAGACAAAAATGGGCATCTGCAGGGAGGATAAAAGATATCTGAGCTTTATGGCCATTAAGAAGAAGGGAAATTTCTACAGGCAGGAAAATTAGACTTCTTAACATACACATATTCTTTATTCTGGTGTATGTGGAGGAGACTTCTAGAAGATTGACACTTGAAGACAGCTGGCTTTTCAAAATGAATTCTTAGGGACCATCAGCCCTGAGCACTGTATCAGAAATGGGGACAAGCACAAAAGGGATCAGTGCAGAGGTGATGCATTGGTGTGATAACAAGGTAGAAGCTGTCACCTGGCAGATGTCAGGTGAAAGGGCTGCCTGCTAAGTACCGTGCTTTTTGACCCGCTGGAGGGGAGCGTGCCAAGGGCTAGCTATTGCCGAGTGCAGTTAGGTGACCTGACTGAATGAAAAGGTTGAATTCCAAAGACTCTACAAGCTACTATAAAGACAGCAGAGACTACAGTAGAACGTCACTGTGTACATACAAGGGGCCCCTTCTGTCCCTACCCAGAGTGAGAACCTCATTTTACTTGCTCTGTCTGAAAAATAAATGCAACTCACCTTGCAGGGATTTTAAATTAAGATCTGTAAAGTATGATTATGGCAGTGTTGAGCACCTGATAATCCTCTGTTATCCAAGCAGAGCTTGTGTGTTAAATCACATGAGACCACATAGTGTGTGAGAAGAAAGCAAACTGCTGGGGAGTTGTTTGTTATTAGATGGTCAGTCCTACTCACTATGGAAGACAGCCATTTAGTGAAAAAATGGTCATTTATAATCATGTACCACAATGCATACATGCAAGAAGCCAAATTAAACCAATCCTGCTGCAGGTATTTAAAACACATACTGAACTTCTGTCTGGTTGTAATCCTAAGTGTTCCATTCTGCACTCACAGAAACGTGAGCCCAGTGCTTACACAGAGTGCCAGAAAAGTATGAAGTGTTACATGAGTAAAGAGTATTTCACAATTTTCACGGGAATTCCACCTTCCTCTAGTTCTCTGGCCTGATCCTGACTAAACAAATCTCCATGATGTGCTTTTGTTTGTAAGGCTTCTCCCTTCCTCCG
Organism: Ramphastos sulfuratus; assembly: GCA_013399055.1. Taxonomy (NCBI): domain Eukaryota; kingdom Metazoa; phylum Chordata; class Aves; order Piciformes; family Ramphastidae; genus Ramphastos; species Ramphastos sulfuratus. Next base: position 7,092 of record WBNM01020614.1, read on the forward strand.
CCTGTGGTGATAAACTTCTGTGACTGCAGAGATGTTCGATGGAGGTGCTGCCCCAGCAGATGGTGCTGCACGTCTGCCTATTTGAAGGGGTTTTGTCGTGGTGGTTTTTTTTTTTAATAACAGCAGTTGCCAACTCCTCAGTTAAAAGGAAAAGTACAATTTCTATTCTTAGGTAGGTAGGTAGGTAGAGACGGTTGTTTTGTTTTAATTATGCATGCTCTTTTAAAAGTTGTTAGAGAAACAAAAGTAATTGTAATGTGACAAATTCTGTTCCTCTGTTAACGTTCCTTTTGGATTGAATTTTCAGTTATACACATCACTATATCCATTTGTTCAAATTACAGAAGTGCTAAGCTGCTGCTTCTGGCCTTTGAAAGACCTATAGCTTCTCTTGTGCTTGTTAAAAACAAACAAATGCTGTAAATTTTTTTGTTTGTTTGCTTATGCCCAGGCTCCTCAAATGGTTGTCTGTGTGAAAATAAATATTTCAGTTATGATTTGCTTTCTAACAAGGGATACTTTTGTTATCTGAAATCAGGAAAACATTTTTTTTTCTGACTGCACCTCCATGACATCTACTGAAAAAAAGGACTTGTTTATTGGATTATTTATAGCTGATCCAGTGTAGCCTGTTAGTGTCATTTAATCACTGTTTATAATAAATTTCCCATATGAACCTTTTCCTCTGCAAGTCACAGGATGTTTGATAATGGGATGTAATGAGACATATTTTATCTTTTCTTTCCCATGAGTGCACCAAGACAATGGCAGAAGCAAAAATAGGAAGAGAGACTAAGGAGAGACAAGTGAGTATGAGATGAGAATGCACAGGAAGTCTGAAGGATGGAGAATCTGGCATGATAATGAGTCATATATTGACTAAAATCTGATGTCTTTATTGAAACATGGATCTCCCACCTTAGGTAGAGGAAGCACAGTTGCAAAGGGGAATTGGTGATAATCCAGGTTTGATGTGTTGCTGGTTACACTTAGTCTATTGGTAACCAATGAATTCTGTAAGTTGATACCAGTTTGAATACATTGGTCTTAGGGGAAAAAATAAAAAAAAAGTGAGCCAAAATCAAATACCTCTCAAGTATGAGGAAGTTCAAATTTGTCACCAGTACACTAGTAGGTTCTTTTTGTCCCTTTCCATACTTTTTGCATAGTCATGGCAGCAAAGGCTGTGACTTTCGCTGGTACAGTACTGTGGGCTTGTTTTTTCTGTGCTGGGTATGTGTGTAGAAGAGAAGGGAACACGCTTTTGCTGCAATATTTGAAAAATGACTATAAGCCATACTAACACAGGGTAATTTATTTCACTCGTACAACCCGAGTTTTCACTAAAAGGCTGCTGGGGTAGCTGTAACAACAAATCGCTTTGAGACAAAAGCCTGTTTCATGTCAGTGGCGAAGGGTCGTGCAGCCCCTTTGAGCGTCAGCCAACAGAGGGCACTGCAGCCAGCGGGCTGAACGCTGCCCAGTGGGCTGGGATGTACGTTTTCAAAACACTGTTCAGAAAATGTTCATGTAAAACCATTACTAGGTTTTATTTAATAACCTCCTAACCCCCCCTCTCTCTCCTCCTCCTCCCCTGTGTTCCTCTAATGCCTTTTACAGCTCTTGCTGCACAGCGTGAAGCCTTAGAGCTGTATTCATCAATGACTCACACCCTTGCTTAGGGGCCAATTTTCATGGAAGCTATACAGGAAAATCTTGAAATGCACCTATCTCATGCAGGGCACAAGATGATTTCTCTATTCATTACTATTCCAAAAGGACTTGTTGTCCTTTGGAAATGTTCAGATATTACTTACATTCGTGTGCGCGTGCATACGTGTGCAGAGCTAACTTGTCTTTAGATTTAAGTGTTCTAAAAATAAAGGTGTATTGTTATTATCATTGACACTAGTCAGCTGAAAGGTAACTAAGGACCAGCTTACACTGACTGGAAGCAGGGAAATGCAAAGGAAAAGCAGCACTGTGCTTTAGATGAGCAAATCCTACAGACTCAAGCACAAAACTTGCTTAAAATCAGCCTTTTGTTTGATGCTATGATTATCAGCCTTCTGAGGAATTTGGGAGTAAAGCCAAGGACTTACTCTGAGAAACCAAACTGCACTTTTGCCTCCAGAAGTTATTCATGTAGGTCGAGGTTATAGTACATTTATAAAACACTAGAAGAAAACATCTTCCTTTTCCTTAAGACATCATATGTGAGCTCAAGCTTTTAACTTTGTGGGGGAGAGGAAGATAAAATCATAGAAATTGTTAGCCAAAATGACCTTCCTGTTCAAAACCCATCTGACAGGATGAGAATCTTTACTGCAAAATTGCCAGTCACAGAGTAATTACATTCTGAGCAGTTGCTGATTATAACCAAAATTACTTTAAACATTTTTGGGGAAAAGACTGAGACTGCTTAGCCTAAAGCAGTTTTATTTACACATGTACAAAGTAGCTTACACATCCCTACAGGATTAAACTAATTGCAATATCTTACTGTAAGTTGTTGTAAAAATTGTGTCAGGCAATGATGAATCAGAACTGATAGGGGGAAAGCGGTTAAAATATACTTTTGCTTTTCATAATTTTTCTAACTTAGGCATTTCAAATTGTAATTCTAAAGATAGCATTTTCCTTCCCTTTGATTCTTAAGCTGAATGAAAAAAAAAATCTGTTTTGCAGATCAGGCCTACCCAGTGACATCAATTTCTGCCTTCCGTCTTCTCAGGTGAGTAACTCGAGAATGTGTTAAAGATTTTCTGTTTCCCTGTTCATGGAAATTGTTTTGCCTAAGTGAGTTTTGCTAACATAGCTTTTTGCTAGACACATCCATTTTTCTTATCTTAAGATGGCCTAACAAGAGATGATTGTCTTAGAAGAGCACACAAAATTAGCAGGAAAATTCATGATCCTATCAAATCCAGAAGTAGGCAGTGAGTCCCAGAAAGGCAGTAGCATGATCCTTGTCTTAAGAGATGACAAAACAGAGGCTTGGTTAAGAGACTTGCTTCACCTTGCCTACACTACAAAGTAGCAAATGAGAATCTTGTTTTACTTGTGTTTTATTTTCAGACGTAGCTTGAACATATATGAAAGTCATTGCTGCTTTGTTTACGTAGAGCAGCCTATATGCAGCTCCTGCTTTCTAAAGTCCATTTGTGCTGTAGAGAATGTCTAGGGATTGCGAATGTCCTCGTAAGTGGCATTCCACAGTTGAACTAATTGCCAGGCCAAGCGAGGGACCACAGTAAATGGGTGAATAATTTGATCCAAGATGGATTTGTACTCTACCAACACAGCCTGAAATCTTCTAATGCTTTTGGATTTGACTGTGAGCTGTTCATTGTTGCTTGAGCCTGTTCTTTTCTATTACCATATTTTCTCTGGGTATCATTTCTGTGTACCTTATCTTTGTATAAAAGGCCACATCTTTACCATATTTCCAGGGAGTAGTCAGCAGAAGCATACAAAATTTGCTGCCGTAGACCAAAGTATGGCAGATAAAGGTAGTGCATTACAAAGTTCTTGCCCTCAATCATGCAGAAGGCTCTCTATGCTTCTGTGAGCAGTGGTACATATGTGGCTCTACTGTAATGGGAGAAGGGTTAACAGCAAACCAAGATATTTTCCACAGCAAAAATGAGATAGAATCTTCCCCAAGAAATTACCTTTTATGTAATAAACAATGTCAGTGGTCAATAGAGGGAGTTTTCTTACCCTAATCCCCTTCCATTTAACTTAAAATAGGAATGCTGTTAGTTTGACTAGCAGGCTGGTGTATCATGAAGCCTGGCCATACATGATTGCATGTTAAATTCAGCTGCCAGCAGAAGTGTTACTACAGTAGCCTTTGTCCATCCTTTCCTTGAATAAAACACAATAAACAAATAAAATATGTTCTAGACCTTCAGTGGTGGTGGTTGCTTTTGGCGGACTTGTCTATAATGTACTGCAGTCTCTTTGAAGTACAGACTACAGTGCTTTTTATTACAGATTCTGTTGGCATTATGAAATTATGAGTAGCTTTTCCTGTGCTTTAGTTTCTATTGACTCTGAAAACCCAGCTCTAATTACTAATGGATACTTGCTAAACTAATTTCATTTTGATAAAGGACACCCATAGCCTGTTAACATTAGATATCCACTGGCAATGCAGGGAGCTTGTGGTTTGACTAACTCTTAAAGGAGGGGAAGGTTTGGTAAGAGAAAAATGCTAAAAGCTATGATATGTGCTTAAGGTAAAGGAGAATTTAAAGATTACAACAACATATCTGTCTTTATACATACGTCTTTTGACTTTCAAGGAATGTGATTTTCCTCTTGGATGTGGTGAGATTTTGGGTACAGAGCAACCACACAGCTGAATATTCCAGATCTGAATAGGCCCCAGCTCAATTACAGGATACAGGAAAGACCAGGGTACAGGAAAAAAACAGAGCTTCAAGGCAGCATGTTTATAGTTTTCTATTACATATAAACAGTGTCTCTATGTACTAGTGGAGTGCAGCTACTGTGATCATTTTCTTGACCATCACTTCTCTTGTGTTGTCTTCTACATTTCAGAAATACACTTACATGAAGAGTTACACTCAAAAAAAAAAAAAAGGGGCACAAAATTCAAGACCAAGAAGGTTAGTGCTTCTTAATATTATGAAAGGTTATATGCCAAAGTAGTGGAAATTGCAAATGGATAGTTTTAAATTTTTTTCTGTACTGTTTAACTTTTTTTTTTTTTATGGATTTCTCTATAAACAGAGTAGGGCAATGCCATGGAAAGGCAGTGGCTTTAAAGTTACAGGAAGCTGATCAAAGAGAAGAACTTTGGCCTGACCTTAGCTGTAGCCATTCATGGTGTTTTGCTGAAGTCTCAAGTAACTGCTATTTCTTCTGTCCCCACTTGTGTTTATGAATCCTCAGTGCTTGAATCCTTCTGCTTCTGGATTATAAAATCCAGTGTCTGTGAAAAGAATCCTAATTTCCTTCCTCTTTTTGATAGTACCGAGGGAATCTGAACAGTTGTTAATTGTTCATTTCTTAACAGTTCTTTGTGGAAGGAAATTTGCCTTCCTCCTGTCAGCATAAGTGGAGCCAGAGAATGTCCCAAAGTTGTCAAGGCAACAGGTTTTGTTTGGAGAGCTGCAGATGAGAAAGTGGCAGGAATATTCTCCAGAGAACCAAGGTCTTTTGCTGTACGTCATATAAACATGTGCCTGGTGCCTTTACAGCAAAGAGTATTTAGGGATTAGTGGAAGTAGAAGTTACACACAGTGTAACATGTGAGATAGAGCTTATGCTTCTGACAAAAACATCCAAACCTATACACAGGTACAGAACTGCAGGACCAAGCAGAAGAATTCTGTGCAATGTATTTGTTCTGTTGTGCAAGGTCATTGCATGACCATGCTAAATATGAGCAGAAATCGAATGCGTTTAGACTTTTGGAAGGGAAAGGGAGCTTGATTTTCTTTGGTACTCAGAACTCTCAGCAAGCAAAACTTTCTACTTAGTATTTTAGAAATACTGAGTGCTCCAGAAGAATAGTGTCTCTCCTGGTCTGAACTGCTAGCTGTATTCCTTCAGTGATACTGCTTGCCTTCACTGGGAGATTTGGTTCTCCTGCTGGACAAACTTTAAGAACAGTGAGCCAGATCCTTAGCACGTAGCTCATCTGAACCAGCACAGCTATGCCAAATTTTATCAGATGCAGACTGTGAACTCAGTATGGAAAATGACATGGCAAGAGTGCTAGAAATGCACACAACCAAGCCAAATTTCCTTCACTCTGTCACAAGGGCAGGATCCAGGGAGTTTTTCTGCATTGTAGTATTCCTGGAATTCCTACTGCCTTGAGAGCCAACAGTTAGAAAATCTGATATTTTTATATTATAGTTGGAATCTTCACTGCATATTTCATAGAATCATAGAATGGTAAGGTTGGAAGGAGACCTCAAGAATTATCTAGTTCCAACCCCCTGCCATAGGCAGGGACACCTTCCACTAGCACAGGTTACTCAAGGCCTTGTCCAACCTGGCCTTGAACACCCCCAGGGAGGGAGCAGCCACAGCCTCCCTGGGCAACCTGTTCCAGTGCCTCACCACCCTCACTGTAAAGAACTTCCTCCTAACATCCAGTCTAAATCTTCCCTCTGCCAGTTTAAACCCGTTGCCCCTCATCCTATCATTACAAGACCTTGTCAATAGTCCCTCCCCAGCCTTCCTGTAGGCCCCCTTCAGATACTGGAAGGCTACTCTAAGGTCTCCTGGAAGCCTTCTCTTCTGCAGGCTGCAGAGCCCCAACTCTCTCAGCCTGTCCTCATAGCAGAGCTGCTGCAGCCCTCTGAGCATCTTTGTGGCCTCCTCTGGACCCACTCCAACACTTCCATGTCCTTCCTGTGCTGGAGCCATGAAAAATGATACACCTCCCATTAGACATACCAGGAGTTTAATAATATATATTGTATGGGGAGATCAGATGATCCTAAGACTTGTTGCACTGCTTAGTGTCTGGCATGCAGTAGTGACTTGATATCTCTCAAATGCATATTTCCTGTCATGTTCCTGCCATGTGTATAGTAAAATACTATATAGGACATGGCATAATCTTGTTGGATATTATGATCCTGTAATTTCCTTTAGAAAGATTAATCTTGGAAATACTGTAAAGTTATATTAGCAGTTGCAGTAAGCTGTTTAAGATTTATGTGCAGCAGCATTATTTGTATTTATAGTCAGTGACCTTGATACCTTGCACTTACAGTTGACATCTTGTTCTGTAGCTTTGTTTCTTTATTTTCTTTGCCTTGGTTAAAAAAAAAAAAGCCAAAACATTGTTTGATTTTTGACTTACAAAAAAAAAAAACAACTTCCAAAGTTTTGTAAACTGAAACACATTTCTGATCTATTTTAACACTTATTCCTGTTCCTTCTGGTCACTTATGTCATGTGGGAGTGAGCACAGATTAACATAACCTGTGAATTAGGCTCTTTAAAATGCTTTTCATTGCACAGCCTGTAATATAATTGTCTCCATTAAAATATTCCAATTAGACTCAAACCAGCACAAGCAGTCATTGCAGAATAAGGTTATGAGCCTAAGAGTACACATGAAAATATTTACAATCTCTTTAAAAGGAAGAATATTTGAATTTAGGTTGCAACATAGTTGCATGAAATGATCTCTCCTGACATGTCAGCTGAAATATCAGAAATCCTGTTTCTAATCCTTTCCATGTAATATGGCATGGGGACACAGATACATATCAGCCATAAAGAGAAAGAGCACAGCCTTTCAGACAGACTCTGCAGGCTGCCTATAATTCAACCCCCCTTCTCCAGCCTCTCCACCCACTGGTTGAGTCTCTCATTGCCCTTCCAACACCTAATGCACTCCTGACACAATGGAGGGAGGGCAAGAGCAGTGTGGTGAAAAATTAGACACTGCAGACAAAAACTTGACAGACTGTCTTTCTCCTAGTGTCACAATATGAACTGGCCAAGTGAAAAATAATGGCCATTATCCTGTCTCACTGAGTGACTTAAATGACTTACAGCCCCATGCAGAGGAAGTTCTCTGGACTATTTCCATGGGGGTTTTTAATTTAATTTGCATGATAAGGTGTACAAGGTATGTTTGTACAGTTTAAGCAGCTACATTTTGCTCTGACCCCTGTGTAAAGTAAGGATAATTTTGCTGAACTCATTGGTGTGACTTATCCCAGGGCTGTTGTGGGAGCTCTTTCACAGTCCTTAGTCTTTCCAGTTGTTGCTTCTCTATGCTTGTGATAAGCTCTGATTTGCATCTTCCCTGAGGCTGAAGTTTCTAGGCATGCTGGGCATTTAACAAGCACTGTGCTTCTGATTTCTTCAGGAAAGATGACTCTTTATCAATGGTGTCAGTATTGTAAAGATCATAATTTGATTCAGCATCTAGGAGCATCATGTATCCAAACAGCTTCTATATTGATAATCTGGAAAATGTAGGTATTCTAACAAGTACCATTTTATATTTACAACTTTACAGACACTGTCTGGGGTTCACTTGAATACTTGCTTTTGACATTCCAGGCTAGTCTCTATGTCCTGGCATGCTGGCCAGGCCTTTCTTACCTTTGTCAGAAATCCTGTCTTTGACTTGTGATACTTTTTTCCTCTGAAAGTTTCACCAAAATTGATGGACTCCTGTGAAAAGTTCCAGTTCCGATAAGAACAGTTTTCACAGAATTATAGAATGGTAAGGTTGGAAGGGACCTCAAAGATCATCTAGTTCCGAGGTTCTTGAAGAGTTACCAGCAAGACCTGTGGTAAAAGCAACTGTCCTCCATGCCTCACTAATTCAAGAGCATAGCCATGAGAACTTGAGCAGCTCTAGGAGCAGAAGCAGCCAGAGTCTAAATTGAAGAGGAGCAGAGAAGGACCAAGAGCTGTGTAGTTCTATATCTATCACATGGGGGTCTGAGCCACAAAACTTTGCTATCCCCTGTTGGGGACCTGAAATGACCAATAAATACTTTAGTTAGTTACTATTAGGGCCATACTTTTATACATTCACGGAAACCAGGAGAAGACTATTTGTATCTACTCAACCACTTGCTGCTAGTGTATACAGCTCTTCACAAGCACACTTGGAGCAGCCAAGAGCTTGATGTGCTTTTTGTCTCCCATCCACGCTATGTGCTGCTGGGAGGGCCTGCAGACGCTGTGTGTGTGTTGTGTTTGGGAGGCCTTCCAGCATACCAAGGCACTCTATGTACTTGATCATAAGGCTTTCTCTGGGTCTACCTGAAGCCATGCTTATTTGGATAGCATATCTGGTATCTGGTCTTGAGAGCACCCTGAAGTATGACTTGAGATGCAACAGAAGATGCTGTTTGTCTTTTGTTTATTACTAATCTAGATTAGATCCTGTAAATAATGGCAAGCCAAGAAAAAAAAAAAAAGTCAGCACATTACAAGTGCAACATGCCAGAAACAGTTTTCTTATCATTGCAGTGGAAATGTATTTCTACAGCACAGAAAGGACATTGAAAGTGTTGGAGCAGGTCCAGAGGAGGCCACGAAGATGCTCAGAGGGCTGCAGCAGCTCTGCTATGGGGACAGGCTGAGAGAGTTGGGGCTCTGCAGCCTGGAGAAGAGAAGGCTTCCAGGAGACCTTAGAGTAGCCATCTGAAGGGGGCCTACAGGAAGGCTGGGGAGGGATTATTGACAAGGTCTTGTAATGACAGGACAAGGGCCAATGGGTTTAAACTGGCAGAGGGAAGATTTAGACTGGATGTTAGGAGGAAGTTCTTTCCAGTGAGGGTGGTGAGGCACTGGAGCAGGTTGCCTAGGGAGGTTGTGGCTGCTCCCTCCCTGGAGGTGTTCAAGGCCAGGCTGGATGAGGCCCTGAGGGACCTGTACTAGTGGGAGGTATCCCTGCCTATGGCAGGGGGTTGGAACTAGATGATCCTTGAGGTCCCTTCCAACCTTACCGTTCTATGATTCTACAATTCTATTTATCAATCTCTTCCCATTTACTATTTTTGATGGAAACAAAAGCCTACCACAGAATTAGCCAGTGTTTTATATACCTGAACCCTTTTTAGCAGCACACTCCATCTTTTGTCACTTTGGTTTTTGAAATTTGTGGTTGGACAAAACAAAGAGTTTTCTAAACTTTATTAAAAAAAAAACCTTTTATCTCTTCCTGGTTTTTATTTTTCAGGGGGAAAAAAAAAAAAGCATAGTCTATTTTTTCTGCTGGGATGGAAGCCAAATAAAATCAAAAACCTGCTGCAATGAATATAAAACTATAGAAGTTAAGAACTTGAAATTCAGTGAAGTAGTTCTGATTCCGTGTTTAATACGCATTAGAAACCTGAATTTATTTTATAGTAAACTAATATTTTTATGGATTATTACTTGCAGAAAATCAAATAATCATGTGTGCTTTTTTCCTTTTTTCACCCTTGTTCCAATGTGCTAAAATAATATTTTTTGCACTGTAGCCCTCCTGCTGATGAAGTCTCAAGTACCTGACAATATGACTGGGATTCATTATCAAGCAAATAGTGTAGTGAACTTTGCAGCAAATCATCACAAAGTAATCNTACTATTTTTGATGGAAACAAAAGCCTACCACAGAATTAGCCAGTGTTTTATATACCTGAACCCTTTTTAGCAGCACACTCCATCTTTTGTCACTTTGGTTTTTGAAATTTGTGGTTGGACAAAACAAAGAGTTTTCTAAACTTTATTAAAAAAAAACCTTTTATCTCTTCCTGGTTTTTATTTTTCAGGGGGAAAAAAAAAAAAGCATAGTCTATTTTTTCTGCTGGGATGGAAGCCAAATAAAATCAAAAACCTGCTGCAATGAATATAAAACTATAGAAGTTAAGAACTTGAAATTCAGTGAAGTAGTTCTGATTCCGTGTTTAATACGCATTAGAAACCTGAATTTATTTTATAGTAAACTAATATTTTTATGGATTATTACTTGCAGAAAATCAAATAATCATGTGTGCTTTTTTCCTTTTTTCACCCTTGTTCCAATGTGCTAAAATAATATTTTTTGCACTGTAGCCCTCCTGCTGATGAAGTCTCAAGTACCTGACAATATGACTGGGATTCATTATCAAGCAAATAGTGTAGTGAACTTTGCAGCAAATCATCACAAAGTAATCTTGCTTTTCTCTCTGGCCTTGCTCTAGATGTGATTTGCAGTCTTATGAAAGAGGACCTTGTGCTGGTTTTGATGTTACATACAAATAGTTTTGCTTTGTAAAATTTCCATTGTACCTGTTTACATTTAGTAGCAGTGTTATTGATTCAAGCTGTACTGATTTGAAAGTAGAAGTCTTTAACACTGAGCCCCTTCAAAGATCCTCATAAATCTGTGGCATTTTGCCAGCGTTGCTTACAAAGCAGCAGAGAACTGCTGGAAGGAAAAGCTCCAGCTGTAGGAATAAATGGAGCCAAAAAGTAACATCCAAATAGAAATTATTCAGTTCATGATTTCACTTTGATCACCAGATGTTTGTCATGTGCCTTCAGCATTAGAGAAGAGGAGAGAGGAGGAGGTGGGTGGTGTGATGCTTAGCTGACATAGAATCATAGAATTGGAAGGTTGGAAGGGACCTCAAGGATCATCTAGTTCCAACCCCCTGCCATAGGCAGGGACACCTCCCACTAGTACAGGTCACTCAAGGCCTCGTCCAGCCTGGCCTTGAACACCTCCAGGGAGGGAGCAGCCACAAGCTCCCTGGGCAACCTGTGCCAGTGTCTCACCACCCTCACTGCAAACAACTTCCTCCTAACATCCAGTCTAAATCTCCCCTCTGCTAGTTCAAACCCATTGCCCCTTGTCCTGTCATTGCAAGACCTTGTAAATAATCCCTCCCCAGCCTTCCTGTAGGCCCCCTTCAGATACTGGAAGGCTACTCTAAGGTCTCCTGGAAGCCTTCTCTTCTCCAGGCTGCAGAGCCCCAACTCAGCAACAGATACATGGTTAGCTTCATCCATTTTGGTGGAGAGATTCTTTGTTTTATCATGACATGGATCACAGCAGGCTACACCCCCATGTAAAGTTTTGGGTTGGTTTCTTAATTCTTTAAACTCTGAAAGGCTATGGCAGCAAAGTGAGGTACACTCCAGATTAATAGAATCAATTACTCTGTTTTGATTAGTAATTTTATTCTATCAGGAGCCTAAGTGTTGCTGCCATACTGGTTTATAGTGAGATTATTAAATCATAGGACCTGAGGCTAGTACTCTTTAAGGGTTGCACAATTAGATTCATATCTTCTTCCTGCTTTTAGCATTGGCATTTATTTGATTAAACTTCCTCTAATACAGTGTACTTGAAGGAGCTTTTTCAGCCTCTCATAGTTATGAATTAGTTGAGCCATTTCAAAATGCATAGAATTGAAAGGACACTTTTGAATTTTCAAATCGTAACCCTTTATCATCTCTGTCAACTATCTCATATAATGCAAAGCTCCATCTAAAATCTCCTTAGGAGATTTTGCTCTTATTAACCTCACAGGGTGACTGATGCAAACTTTTGGCTCTATAGGGATTAAAAAAAAAAATCTCAAAATGTCCATCCTAAATTTATTCAGGATCTGTTTATAGCTACTTATTCTCATGATAGAAAAATTATATTATGGATGCCATAGGATTTTGAAGAATTTGGATAAATTACTTTGACTCATCCCAGAGCAGGAGTCCTTCCCCTCTATCCTCTTCCACCTGGCCACACACTTGTCCCCCTTGCTGCCTCAGGTATTTGTCAGCTTCCCTTTACTGGTCTATGTCAGTACCTTAATCTGGCAAAAGTGTGCTCATCTTTGAAGGGCTGGTTTTATGCTGGAACGGTGAACCAGAAAAGCTCAGCAAGTGCCTCAAAAGCACGTAGAGAAGGGCAGAGGCAGAGCTTTGTGGTTGTATTTCTGGTTTAGGTTGTTCTGGAACTATAGCTTCAGTGACAGACTGATAAAGCTATGGTAACTCTTTCTTTTCCAACATTTTGTCTATGTTATCTGTTTAGTTTTTCAGATCTCCAGATTAAAGACTATGTCTTTTAGTGAGTTGCACAGTGACAAGCACAGTGGATGCCCACATTTAGGTATCAAGACAGTGCTGATACAAGATTACAATAGAAGCTGCATGCTTTTTAAAAATAATGTTATTATTATTTATTATTATTATTAATTTTTTATTATTATTATTATTTCCTGCTTCCTATTACTTTTTTTTTTGGGGTGTTGTGCTGCAAATGTATCTAGCTTTACTGAAAACAGATTATATTCCTTGCTTCATCTTATTTATGAACATATAGGATATAATGTGAATTTTTAATTCAGTGGACTTTATTTCTCAGTAAGGAGACAGAGTAAATGTCATTAAGTATCTTGATGCACACTTTTCTTTATAACATGAATTATTTTTTACTTCTGAACTTCCTTGACCTACTTAGCAGTTTTAGGAGCAAATAGTATTTAACCTTTTTTTTTTTTTTCTTTTTTCCTTTTAACCTCTGAAGTGTGTGACACAAGTTTACAACACAGGTTTTTAATGTAAGATAAAATAATGCCATCTATGAGTTTGGAAATTGGGCCCCAAAAAAGTGTGATTTATAATGGATGCTTTTATGTGAAACAAAATATTCTCAACATTTTTAACAGTTTCTGAACTTCCTGCCTCCAACCCTTCACTGGAGTATTTTGCATACGTCTGGTGTTTCTGGGACTGTTTCTCACAGCAGTGTTGAGAAAATTTCATGCTTTCACATTTTTTAGCTGTAATACTATTTACTTGGAAGGGAAATGAATATCCTCTAGTATTCTGCCAGGTCCCTCTCCAGACTTCCACACTGAGGTAATTTTATTTGATCCTTTTATGCAAAAGATTAAATTTCCTTGTGTTGTACGGTGAGATACCAGTGCTTATTTTCAGGGAATAATCTTAGGGAACATTCTGTGTTGCAAATTAGTTGCACCTAAATGCAAAATGCCAGTACCCTTTGTTTCAGAAACAGACCATCTGATTTGCTCTCATGCTTTCAGGGGTAGTTATTTCCCAGTGCTTACCTACGTTCTCCATCTTCCATTACAGAGCCAACATCTTAGTTCTTGCTTAGAAAAAAAGTAATGAAGAATGCTAATATTTCAAAGATAAAAGGATTACATTGAGTGGATTGATGGGGAGGAATTTACTGAGGAGTTGTGAACATTCATTTGGTTTAGGGTGCATGAACACACTTCTTTCAAAACTCTATGCAACTCAGTTGAGGCTCTGCAGCCTGGAGAAGAGAAGGCTTCCAGGAGACCTTAGAGTAGCCTTCCAGTATCTGAAGGGGGCCTACAGGAAGGCTGGGGAGGGACTATTGACAAGGTCTTGCAATGACAGGACAAGGGCCAATGGGTTTAAACTGGCAGAGGGGAGATTGAAACTGGATGTTAGGAGGAAGTTGTTTGCAGTGAGGGTGGTGAGACACTGGCACAGGTTGCCCAGGGAGGTTGTGGCTGCTCCCTCCCTGGAGGTGTTCAAGGCCAGGTTGGAGGAGGCCTTGAGTGACCTGTACTAGTGGGAGGTGTCCCTGCCTATGGCAGGGGGTTGGAACTAGATGATCCTTGAGGTCCCTTCCAACCTTACCATTCTATGATTCTGTGATTCTTGACATTCAGAAATGCTCATTTAACTTGCCAATCTAAATTCTTTAGCTGGTTTCAAAGCCACATTGCACTTTCTATGTTCAGACAAATATCCACTGTCTTCAGTGGGGAATTTTACATTGAAAGAGTAGTGGGGAATTTTACATTGAAAGAGTTTTCCCCTCTGATAGGAGTTTTTTTCCTGAAGAGAGGAGGCTGGATCAGTCCCACGTGTTGTAGAAACTTAAAATCAGGAATTAACATGCAGTACAGCTATGACAGTGGCTTTAATTCTACTCACATTAATTTTCAGTGTTATTATTAATTAAACCCTGAAAATCAGGGATTTAATGGAAACTCTGACAGACCTTTAATTATAGCATTTCAACAGTCTTAGAGTATAGGATGTCCTCTACTAGGGCACAGGACATTCTGTACTTGAGAGAGTATAGAAGGAAGTCATAGTGTTTGGTGTTCTTTATGTTCAGAATGTTCTTTAATTCGTGACAGACTTCTACTCAGTGTTCTCTGCAGCCTCCAGGTAAGTGAATGCTTCCATTGTTGTGTTCAAGAACAATTTGGAAACAGTTTTGTGTATTTTTTTTTAATGGAATTGGTTAGTGTTGAAATTTATCTGCCATTGTTTTAAGAGAAGGTATTTCAGTCTATGGATTCCTCACAAGCTGTTTATGTAGCATATTGTGTTATGCTCACAGATAGGCCTACCACTAGGATTATTTAGACTGCAAACTTCTGCTTAACATCCATCATAGTGAGATCCTGACCAGAATTCTTGTGTGCACCCATCATATGATCCATAAATTGCAGTAATTCATTACAGATGATTTCTATTCCTGTGTCCAAAGGCTTTGCAATGTATGTGTGTAAGGCCTCAAAATGAACTGTGTAGGCCTCGACTGCATAGGGGAAGAGTTCTGTCAGAATGTGTGGTGTGATTTACAGATACTGAATTGTCAGGAGGGACAGGAAACTGCAGGGAATACTCCAATCTTCTGCATTGCAGTGTTCTGTAATGTTTAGTAGATTGCAATTCAATTTATTCAAGCATAAAACCAGCCCTGAGGAGAGGGACTTGGGGGTGCTGGTGGATGAGAAGCTCAGTATGAGCTGTCAGTGTGCTCTTGTAGCCCAGAAAGCCAACCAGAGCCTGGGCTGCATCAAGAGAAGTGTGGCCTCCAGGTCGAGTGAAGTGATCCTCCTGCTCTACTTTGCACTGGTGAGACCCTAGCCTAGAGTACTGTGTCCAGTTCTGGGGCCCCTGTTACAAGAGGGCTATGGATGTGCTGTGACATGTCCAGAGAAGGGCCATGAGGATGATCAGAGGGCTGGAGCACCTCTCCTATGAGGAGAGACTGAGGGAGTTGGGGCTGTTCAGTCTGGAGAGGAGAAGGCTCCAAGGTGACCTTATTGTGGCCTTTCAGTATCTTAAGGGGGCTACAAGAAAGCTGGGGAGGGACTTTTTAGGATGTCAGGTAGTGATAGGACTAGGGGGAACAGAACAAAGGTAAAATTGGGTAGATTCAGACTGGATGTTAGGAAGAAGCTCTTCAGCATGAGGCTGGTGAGACCCTGGAAGCAGTTGCCCAGGGAGATATGGTCAAAGCCTCATCCCTGGCGGTGTTTAAGGCCAGGCTGGGTGAGGCTCTAGACAGCCTGATCGAGTGTGAGGTGTCCATGCCCATGGCAAGGGAGCTGGAATTAGATGATCCTTGTGGTCCCTTCCAACCCTGACTGATTCTATGAAAATATGCATTTTCGTGTGTGAAACCCAGTATTATTACACCCTATCTGCTGATTTTTACAGCTTTATCACAAAGTTTACAACTTACACTTTGCATTAAAGAGCATTAAAGGATTGTCATTGAAGGGTGGACTGAGATGAATGCAAAGTTTTAACTCTGGAGACCATGAAGTACAGTCTAAAAGTCTCAAAATCAGAGACAAATTTGTCAGTATTTGTAGCTCTTAACAATATGCATAGGTAAATCAAAGAATCTAGTTTGGAGAAGCTGAGTAAGGAGATTTTAAATGGTAAAAACTGGTGTTTAATCAGTTAGCCACCTGTCCTCTTGATTAACAGAACTGTAAGAAATCAGATCAAATGTATATATTCTAAAATGAATAAGGAAAGGAATTTGAGGATGTTCCATATTAGGAAGGATTTCAACCTTTATTTGACCCATTCTGAGATTTCTGAGTTTGTATAATACACAATAATGTTTGGATGTGTACATGTGAACCAATTCTGGAAACATTTTAGGCAGTTAAGAAGACTCAAGTTTTTGATAGGAATCTAGTGAAAAATATGTGCAGTGGATTGTGTTTGGGTTGTGTATTCTATTCAGGTAGAACTTTTTATGATTCATAACATACCTTGTGCAAGGGATATTTGAATTACAGAGCTCCTCAGCATCAGGGAGTGCTCTCAGGAATTAACAACTTCTGGATGATAAACCTCCTTAGAGGTAGTTCTGTAAGATCATAGCATCATAGAATGGTAAGGTTGGAAGGGACCTCAAGGATCATCTAGTTCCAACCCCTTGCCATAGGCAGGGACACCTCCCACTAGTACAGGTCACTTAAGGCCTTGTCCAACCTGGCCTTGAACACCTCCAGGGAGGAAGCAGCCACAACCTCCCTGGGCAACCTGTGCCAGTGTCTCACCACCCTCACTGCAAACAACTTCCTCCTAACATCCAGTTTCAATCTCCCCTCTGCCAGTTTAAACCCATTTCCCCTTGTCCTGTCATTGCAAGACCTTGTAAATAATCCCTCCCCAGCCTTCCTGTAGCCCCCTTCAGATCCTGGAAGGCTACTATGAGGTCTCCTCGAATCCATGTCCCAGGCACTCTGGTTGGCTTTTCTACACGAGTACCCTGAGTGAGGTACAAGTTACTGATACAGGTAAAGCTTAGATGGTCACATTTCTTTTTTATCTGCCCACACTCTCATTCTCTGCAAGACAGTACCTCTGGCTTAAAACTCAATCTAAGATCTTGAGTGCTGGCACGGGGGACTGCATCAGAGGACAAACTTACCGAGTCCAGAAAACCACCAAAGCCATGGCACTGTGCTCTGTGCCACCTGCCATAGAGAGAACTCAGTGTGGAGCACCTCCTGTTCACTCTGTTCACATGAAACGAAAATAATACTTCTGGCAGATAACAAATACATCTGCATTTTATGTAAATGTAGTGAAAAATGCCTCCAAAATAATTGCTTCAAGTCATTAGGAAAGCTGCTTTAGTATAAGAACTGCAGAGACTTCTTAGCAAGTGCCAGCATTGATTGGCTGGGTTTAGCAAAGCGCTGGGGATGTCAGCTATGGACAAAATTGTTGTTAGCATTAGAAAATTGCCTGCTGTGTGGATGGGCTTAATGCACTGTTATATGGTATAGATGCAAATTTAATGGGCTTGAAAATAGAGAGTTCAAGCCTGAAACCTGTAGGGTATTTCCTTGGCCCAAACTAACCCACGCCACTTCTAATCAGGAGTCAGTCTACTGAAGTGGAAGGCATTAAACCGGTAGCTGATTAGAATCAGAAGCCTGTTACTTAAAAGGAAGTTTGGACAGGGCAGGAGACCACAATTGCTTTTGTGTGTGTGTGGGGTCACATTTAGTTTTTTTTCAAGGAGCAGTATAGCTATCAGTTTAAATGCACATGAAATAGAAACCCAAAGTGTAAAAATGATATTTAGAAATAGCATAACCATACAGACAATATTAAAAGAATGCAATTTGAGAAGGTGTCCTTCCTCACACAGTAATGGGATTGCCACCGCTGCTCAGCACATCACAAGAAAGTTTTATCTTAAAAGAGCAAAATAATATCATTAACAGCAAATTAAACTTAAAGTCACCATGAACTATGGACTTAAAAGACCCTCAAGAAATGAAAACCAATTGTCTGTTGGAAAACCAGGAGGTCAAGTAGTCATTGACCAACCCAAAGCTGCGCCGATTGCTGAAACGTTCAGTACTTTCAAATCCAATTAACTGTTTCAAGCAGACAGTCCTCATTTTCTCTTTCATCAGGAAGGGAAATTTGCAATCATATATTCCAATGAAAGTTAAGTTGTTTTGATCTGATAATTGTCAGATGTATTTATCTTAATTTGTAAGTTTCTAATGCTAAAGCTCCGGGCTGTTCAGATATAACAGAAGTAGTGGGAAATGAGGTACAAAATGCTGGAATTCAAATTAACCAATAAATATATTTTAATATATATCAGCAGGACTCTAGAGGATTCCATTAATGTTGAAAAATAGAAAGGATTTAGGTTAATTTGGTAAGAAGGCAGGTCAGAACGTTTACAACAGTGGCATAGAATTGTATAGAGATGCAAAATTTTTCAAGAGAGCAGAATTTTTTCAAAAACGCTGACTCTAGCTGTCACAGCCCTGCCTTGGTTAAATCCAGTGGAGAGATATGAGGACTTTCTAATTTGCTTTCCCTCTATTTTAATAATAGCTGTGCATAAGTAATTTATGAAAGGCCAACCAGGCAGTGGGCAACAGAAAATTAAACTCATTTTATCTGAAAGCAGGTGGATTTCTATATATCATTAGCATGCATAGAATTCTCACAATGTTATTTCTCATACTGATGGAATGTAACCAAATAATATATGAGTTTTTTGCTTATGCACGAGTGAAATTTTTAGATAAAAGTGCCAGCCCCAATGGCAATTTTCTGCAAAACGAAAACTAATTCTGCGAAGCTTCTTATTACTGGGAAGACTCATTTGGCTTGCATTAGAGACTGACATAAGTGACTTTAGGATTTTACTAACAGATTAGATGAGATGTGCTATATGCAGTAATATCATTAGAGAATGTAGCAGCAGAAGCAGAAGAGTTTGTGGCACTTAAGGACACTGGCACAAGCAACTTGTTTTCATTTATGTCAAGCTTTTAAATGATTTTTTTTTTCCCTCCTGATGAGAATATGGTTTAGGTTTCCCTCCTCCTTCCTCAAAGAAAAAAAGATTTAAGAGGAACTTCTGTCTAATTATTCCTCACGTTATTTCAATCACTGATACTAAATCTATTCTATATGCCTGCCTTATCACCTCTATCACCTCAGGAGAGGCTAGATCTTCATGAAGAAAACAACACTAAAGCTAAATAAATGTGTTGCCAATTTATTCTAATCTAAATGAGGAGAGAGAAGCAAAAACTACGTGTTTCTCTGCTTGCTATATTTTCACTACTCATTAACAGAAGTATATTTAGAATCTATTGTTCTATTTAGAATTTATTGTTCTATTTAGAATCTATATATTGCTCAAAGCATTTTAAAACAGTAACAAATATGTTATAATCATTTGAATTCAAATATATTCTAATAATTTGAATCAACCAAACGGAGCTTTCCTTTTCTTACCTTATGAAACTCTGTTAAGACTTTTCTTTTTTAATTATGATACCCAGCAATACATCAGGCCACTCTTGCATCTTCTTTAATAATAAATGGCATTTGCCACACAGTATTTTTCTTTGAGACAAGGAGAAAGAATAAAAGACTATGCTAAATCTAGAGCTCATATAATATTAAATCATATTTTGCAATGAGGATGAGGGCAGAGAGAGGTCATTTGTCTTAAAATTATTTTTTTTTTTTAAATAAAATTCAGGAAGCAATAGTAGCAGCTACCAAGAGTTAGCATTACTTTAAAGGGATGCATTAGTTTGTACTGATTCTTTGTAGTTGGCAATATATTTTGTTCACATTTGAATTTCAAAAAAGAGGAAAGATCTGTCTGTGTTGTTGGAACCAATAACACTGCCCCAAGTCATGACAGAGATAGTCCTTTGTAACCCTGACCCATGTGAGGTGACTCTGTCCAGCTGTTCTTTAGCAGCTTATTCAGTTTCTTTTATCAGCACTCATGTATGTCACACTTACATGACTGTTTTTATATTACATGACTTTTTTTCTTGGGTTACTGTGATAGCAAAGTTTATATTTGCTACATACTCAGTACTGTTACAGAGCTATCTTGACTACTAAAGGCCCTAAGAAATAGGAAAATAAAATCTTTAGGTAAACTGCAGGGGTATAAAGGTAGAATGTCTATATTTACTTAAGTGAAGCTAATCCAGGTATATAAAGCAGAGTTTGGCCCAACGTAACCAATACTGAAACCAGACTTGATATTAAAGAGAACTGCAAGTTGTCAGGTGAAAAATGCTGCTCTTGGCCATACTGAAGCAAATGCAGAATAGTTCTGCTGAAGTCAATGGATTTCCTTCAGACTTTGCTCAGCACAAAGAGGGACAGTTTGCCTCTGCTGCAACAAGGACTCACAGTTATTGTATTAAACAGTAATGATTAGAAATCAAATGGGAACATTCAAGCAAATAGAATGCAAGGCTCTTTACACACTGTGCTTCATAAAGACCCTTCCTGTTGCACTTGTCATAGTTAGCAAATGTGTAAAAGAGAAAAAATACATGAAGAAATATAAAAAAATCTGAAACTTCTGTATCAGGGTGCACAGGCATGTTGCCACCATCTGCTGAGAGCTGCGTCCTGCTAGCATGGTAAGAGTGAAACGTAAGGGTCAGCACTTCTCCATTCTGTATCATATCTCTCTATGAAATGATCTAACCAGTGCTAATTTGATCAGAAGCTAACATGTAGCATAGAAATTAAAGAGATTATCTGTAGCATCTTAAATCTGGGACAGATCTGACAGATCTGTCATGTAATTTTGAGGAAGTCTTCGGCAAGCCTATGAGTGAAGTAGACATGGATAAAACTAAGAACATAAACAATCATAAATGTCTGAAATTCCCTCTTAAAGCAAGTTAGGTTCTCTGCCTTCACATTCTCTGTTGGAAAGCTGATTCACAATCTCTTTTGATGAAAAAATGTCATGACAAACCAAATGCAATAGCAAGTTGGGTTTTTTCCCATTGCTGTTATGTGTATAGTCTCCTTATTTTATCTTTGTTTTAAAGACAAGATTAGTTATGGAAGACCTGCACAGTAGAACTGGAGCTCTCTCCAGCTATTCCAGCCTGCCCAGATACTTCCAGAGTCTTCTGTCCAATTGTATATTCCAACAAGTAACTCTTAACAAAAGCCAGTTCATCTCTTTCAGTGCTAAAGTGCTTCTAGCACTTACAGCCTTAACCATAAGACTTCTGTAAGGGTAGTATAAAGTACTGAATTGTATCAGTGAGTGAAGCAGAGACAAAAGATAGAAGTGAGAACAGGTAGAGTGGATAGTGAAAGAACATTAGAAATTTTTTTTCTTGGCATATGGAGTAAAAAAAAGTGTACTTTTTTTCCCCCAGTTTGCATCTTCTCTGTTTTGGTCATATTTTATTTCCTACTTAGTGAGAACATCGAAGTCAAAACAGGCACATGGATATGTGTTTATTTTGCCCTCATTTTCATTTAAATATACAACATTTGAGGGCATTCGAGCATCTTCTTTTTTATTTGGAACCAGCAATCAAAAAGTATTATTAAAAACTGAAAAAAATAAATACTATATTTTTAATCTTAAGCATTTTAAAATCAGAAGGAGATACTTCCCAGTAAGTGTCAGTAAGTCTAGCCCTAAGTTGCTTGTGTTGACATGCTGCCGAAGGCTAAAAACAGCTTATACAGATCTTATTTGTTTGTAGGGCAAATTATAAAACGTTCCACCAAAATAAGCAATGACAATTTTTGTCTACTTAAATGTGCATGTAAATGTAATGATGTTTGTTGTCATTTCAACATGACTACCATTATTGAAATAGAAGAGCCAGTACTAATTCTTGCTGTCATATTTCTTTAAAAATGAAAGTAAGGCATTTAAAGAAGCGTCAAGGTTTTCAGTGTTGATCATTCATCTCCTGCATTCTCTTACAATAACACCCTCAGCAAAACAGACAGACAAAAGCTAACTAGAGTTCTGCTTTCTAATCTCTTTAAGGAACATCCATTTGAAGATATTTTTCAACTTCACAGTGTTCTGAAACTCAGATCTTAATGAATAAGATGTGAGGTTTTGTTATTGTCTTAAAGGTTGTATAACCTGGGCACAGGGTAAAAACCTGGAATACTCTGCCTTTGTGTTCATCAGCCAAAGGAAACCCTTCTCTAATTTAATACTTAGAGGTGACTGTGCTGTGATGAGCTGTCACTGTGCCCATCCTTCAGTGAGACTATCCACAGAGTAATAATTGATAACATTCAGGTCAAAAAGGCCTCTCCATTGAACCTATCTGTGATTTGAACACAGCAGTGTTTTTTCAGACTCCTTGGAAGTGTGAGTTCCTCTCCTTCTCTTCTCCCATCACTTATTTGTACACCGTCCTCAGTCAGCCATGGTTCGGCACCTGCTGGGGAGCAGAGAAGTACTCATGGGGAGGGGAGGAGTACTCACTGCTTGCAATTAGTCACTCTTCCTTTCATGCTCCAGAGATATTTAGTGGTGCTTACTGAAGAAAAACTGAGCACGTGGCAATTTAAAACTTTTCAGAAGTTTAATTTCTGGATTTTATGATTCCTACAGCTGCCACCAGCCACTCAACTCAATGCAAGGTAAGACCTTAGATTGGCCATTCCAGAGAGATACCATCCTCTTTGTGGGAATGTCTTACTGTGACTTTCATGGTTTCCTCTCTTTGACAGATGGCTACAGTACAATCAGGAATAGATCTGAGAAGTATAATTCCTAGATGGTAGTTACTATTATAAGTAGGTTTTGTGGTGGAATAGATTTAAGAATTGAGAATTTTTGAATTCCAATCTCAACTCTTCCACCAAAGTGGCACATGACCCTAGGAGGAGAGGGAGCAGGGAGTGTGATGTCACCCATGTTTTGGAGGAGTGTCTTAATTTTTGTGCCTAAATAGCCATGCCTTCAAAAGGCCTCATTATTCATACTCCTTGAAAATCATTTCAGCTTAAAACTGCAGACATGCAAAGCCTTTGAAATCAGATGCCTCCCATGTTCCAGAAAGTAAAAGCTGCTTTTGAAACATTTTAATTTCTCCATACCTCAGTTTCCCCCACGTGCTAGCAGGATGAGATGGAACCTATGATGTGAGGGTAAGAGGGATGCTAATCTGTAAGGTACTTTGAATATGTGAATGATACTAATTATTACTTTGTGCTTTTCCATTCTGGGAGTTCATGAAGCACTGAGCAATGAGACTGGCAGGTGTTACTGTGCCACAACTGTAATTCTGCAAGGTAGGGACTGCCTCCTTCCAGTGACTTTCAGGAGCAGCAGAGTGGGGTCAGGGACACAGGGCTGTTTCACTCATGGCATAGAAAGATGGAAAACAAAAGGCTGAAATTATAGGTTCACCTGGGAGCTGTGTGCAGGATTCTGCCTAGGTTAATCCAACAGACCTTCTGCTAACTATAGCAGAATATAGTATATCAGCAGATTATCTCTCTCTCTCTCTCTCTCTCCCTCTCCCTCTCTCTCTCTCTCTCTCTCTCTCTATATATATATATATATATATATCTATCTATCTATCTATATATATCTATATATCTATATATCTATATATATATATATATCTATATCTATCTATATCTATCTATCTATCTATCTATCTATCTATCTATCTATCTATCTATCTATCTATATATATATATATATCTCAGATATAGCTTATCTCTAAGAGAGAGGCAAATCCAGCAAGCTGCATGGCATTGCAGGACTATTTTGGGGAAATACATCTGATGTAAATCCTAGATATAGGTCCTAGATACAGCTCTAATCATAAAAGTCAGGAAAATATTGGAAAACTTTTCATCTTCCTTTTAAAATTGATTGACTCCCCAGATACTGCTTTAATTATTCATGCTGGTGCTGTGGTATTTTGTTCAGCAGCTTCTGAGGAGCCAGCACCACGGTATGCTCCCCGATTGCTGCTGTCATCCTAAACTTTTCCCACCATCTTTCGTCTTATGTAAATTTAATTCCAAACACACCACTTCATGCCTTATTATCTCACAACAGCAATTGCATTTGGCCCTTTGATTCATCTGTGGAGAATGCATTATGAAGCAAAGCATAAACATCATAAAATGGTTAGTTCATGGGGCTTCTAATTTCAGGAACATCACAAAATGCTAATTCGTAGTCTTCATCCTAGCACAAAAATATATTTCAGTGGATGTCGTAAGGGTAAATCCCTGCTCCCGTCCTTCACTTGGAAAATGCTGCAGCTTAAAGAAACTTAAAAGCTCTAATAAAACTTACAGCAAACCAACTTGCTGGAGTGTTCATCTACACTTCAGTGTATTCCAACTGAGGAAAACAAATAATATTCTAGATGGGAACTAAAGTAAGGAAAGAATAGGTTGCATTTTCTTCCCTTTTACCTGCCACATATTATGGGGTGCAGTCATTTTCCTGTTGGTGTAATTCATCTTAAACAGTGGCAGAGCTGCACCTTCAAGGTCATTTGCTAATTGTGGTGCTGAACCACGGCAAGATCAACATGATTTAACCATGTATGGCTCCAGAAAGAGAAAAGCCAGCCCACCGAGGATTAATCCATAGATGTCTGAGTGCATTTACAAGTGGGGAGCGTAGAGCAGAGGGTGAAATCTGAGCTGGGGGAGAAGAGAGTATATTTAGATAAAATATGAAATACATTGCTGCCAAACCCTGCTCCTGTTACGGGTGGAGAAGGCACACAGTGCTTCCTCACTTTATGTTGCTCTCTGTGAAAACCTCATCCACAGATGCTGCTATATCGATTTGTCCCTATTTGCAAGTCTAATTCATCTTGAAGATTCATGAACTAGGCAGATAACATAGATTTGTTTTGGCTTAGATATAACACCATAAGTAGGAGAGGAAGTTTAGACAAAATTTCAGAACTGTGAAGAGGTAAGCATGGGGCATGCTTGTTTGGAAAAACAAGAGGATTGAGACAGACTGAGAAGCTCCCTAGGCTGTCTCTAGGCACCTCTGGCTTTGCACTTACCACCACTTAGACAGCAGATCAATAGGCCTTAGTGCCTGATTAGAATTTAGAAAGCAATATTTGCAGAAGGTAATTTTCTTTTCAGTAGTTGTCAACCCTCAAAACTACTTTTCAATTTTCTGACATATTTGCCTTTAATTCCTTTTTTTTTTCTATATTTTAATCGGTATGTTGGGTTGTTTGGTGTTCTTTGTGTATTTCCTGCAGCAACATAAGGTCATTTCTGAAATCAAAAAACCAGTCCCCTGCATATTGAACAGCTCAGTGTGGGCTAAGTGAATATGCTTACTTACAGGATTGAGTTGCTGACACTCCTGACTGCTACCCTGTGGTGCTCTGAAAGAGCAACCTTTAGAGCAGCCCCAAACCTGACACACTGCTGAGGTCTCCTTTGGTCTGGTCACCTGCCTCATGAGCTTTGTGTCAGAGCATGTGGGCAGGGTGATGGCAATTTGGATATACTTGGTAACACAGGACTCATATGCTACGGACATTGCCTTCTGGTTCTGTTTGCCATTTGTCTCTCTGGATGGCAATTTGGAGCCTAAAGAAGGTGCAGAAACATCAAAGGGCTTGGTAGCTCATGCTTTTCTTGTCTGTTAATTATAAAAACTTCTCTAAAATCAGAATTAAACCATCTTGCTACACAACAACATTTGTCAGGTATCTTTGCCTGACCTTCCATGCTGTAACTAACACAGCAAGTTCAACTCCCTGATAGATGGGGCCCTTTCAGAGAAAAAAACCCAAACCTCTTCACCTACTTAGTTCCTCCTGGTAGTCTAAACTCTAAGTAAGCCGCTCTTAACTGTAAGTTTCAACAACAACCTCAGCATTGTTTACTAGATCATTCCCAGAATTACTTGAAGTTAGATTATCATCTGGTGCAAATTCAACCTACTTTTGCTAGAAGGTATGGAGATATATTGATGGATGTTAGTGAGGCTATACTTCATTGTGCCTTGGGATTGTTTATGTAGCAGGACTATTGTATTCATCAGTAAGCATTCTGATGAAAGCACATCCACTCCTGCTATCCTGCAACCACTTGTAATTATATAGATGTGTAGAATAATACCAGCTACTACTCCAGTTCTTTGTTTTTCCAGTTGGGAGGCTAGCAGCTGGAGCAGGGAAGAAATGAGATCCCCTATCTAGTACAGACAGTGCTATATATATATATATATATATTTTTTTTTTTTTTAGATTTTTGGATCATCCTTGCTTAGGATTAGAACATTTCTTTGTGTAACGTGGCAACCTTGATTTCTGTACCGAAACTGTTGAGTTGGTGATTTTATTCTCTGCAAATTGTCATCATTATTTACTTTTTAGATGAATAATTTAGATATGTTACTTTTACGAAGACTGGAAGGAAAATTGAGTCTGTATCTCCAACACCAGCAGAGAGTTTGTAAATTGTATTAGGATGGAGTTCCTGAAATCCGGTCAGTGCTGTAGATTATTTTATATATGAATGGAAAGGAGTAAAGTGTATTTATTGCAAGGTGCATATAAATTGTCAAACCTGTAGGTAAACTTTAACTTCTTTAATATTAACAACATTGCATTTGTAGGAAAACAAACTTGCTCACCTTGTGTTTTTATATTTTCTATAATTTTTGGATATTACAAACAACATAGGGATGGGAAGCTGCAATAGCCCATGATTTCTAATATTGGGTAAAGCACAAATATAAAATATACTCGAAGCTCAGCTCTAAGTAGATTATAAACATTTAATATAGAATGTTATCATAATATTCAGAGCACCAAATTGCAGACTTCTGTCACCCACTTTCAGGCATGCTTCTGAAGATCATAGTTAATTCTGCTGATTTATGGTAATGCTGTAGCACTATCATATGCAGCATCAGAAACCACTAACAAGCTTAGTATAAGCTTGGACTGAAATGGTTTGAGGTTTAAATTTCTGTAACGATTATAAACTAGAGGGAGTGAAATCCCACTTCAGCAAAAAAATAAAAGTGTCTTGTTACAATTCAATATTGCATCCTCTCTCTCTCTCTCTCCCCCTCTCATTCCAACACCCCCCCCTTACTTTCTCTTCTCTCTTTAGCTTCTCTGAGGAACCATATTTGAGAAAAGTAATTTTAAATTGTGACTGGCATTTTTAAATTTAAAAATAATCCTTTTTGTGTGGTAATGCGCTCTATAATTAGGAGAGACAATGTTAGCATTTATTGCAAGCAGAAAAAAAGCAGGGCTGAAAAGTATTAAAATCAACTAGATTTTTTTTGCCCATTTCATTTGAAATGATAGCTATTTATGAAACAAATCTGATGACTTTGCCAACCCTTCCCATAAACATTTTAATCACAGATGTCATATTTGACTGTCTCCAGGGTACTACAGACCGCAATTACCATAAAATCTGTTTCAAAACTCACTCTGGACTTAGGGTTAGTATTAAGATAAGGAGGGTGTGGAAAGATAAAACATTATGAACCAGAACTTTCCAGGATGTAAATCACAGTGCTGTTGCTTCATAATGAAATCAAGGGAACTGCAGTTAACTGCAGTTGTGGAGAATCTGCCTTTGCATAGTCCACTTTACGCTGTGGGCTCTTCTTTCTCCTGTGCCTTTGTGGCAGCTGTGTTCAGTACCCATGTTTGGTAAATGGCTGATGATATGCTACAAATAAAGAACTTTAGGAGTCTTGTTATCAGTTTAGACAGCATATTGCCATTTTCAAATTGTAGATTGTCTACTCCCATCAGCCAAAATTGCCTTTTCTCTCCCTGGAGTTACGAAAACTTTTTAAAAATCCACCAAAATTTTAAAGGATTTGAAATGTTTACTTTCTGGACATCAGCTTTGATAGCAACAACCAAATCATGATATCTGAGTGTCAGATCTTAAAGAAATCCATCTTTTAAAGTTACCTCAGTTTGTGCAGGTAAAAACATAAACCAGCCCTGCCTCTTCTCCCACCCCCCAGTGCTGGCATTCATCAAAATTAAGGTAAAGCAAACCAATGCAAGGAAAACCAGCTACAGCTGGGGCTTTTGTGGGAAAATTTGGACTGAACTGATCCTTCTAACTTGGTGCAAGCTGTTGATTTTGTAGAGATCTATTATTCATTTCACACCTATTAGAAAACAAATCTTGCTGAATCATCAATGAAGACTTTATCATATTGGGCCAAGGTCAGGTGTACTTGTTGACTTCAATGGGACTACGAAATTTTTTAAGGCAAAGAAAAACAGCCACTAGCAGTTCTTTGTAATTTATTGAAGCCGAGCCACATCTCGTTCACAGTAATCCTAACTGTCCCTCCAGGTTGCCTTTTTCATCCCAAATGCTTAAAGATAGGAATTGTGACTTAAACAAAACTCCTAAACTTTTCACTAGCACCTTTTCCCAAGTAAGTTCTGGAGAATTTATCATCTGAATCCAACGGCATCGGAATGTGGTGCAGTGCTTAATTGTATGGCAGTGAGTTCTACTTTCAGCATGGGGAAACTGGTGCTACCACCAAAACACATCCTATGATCATTGTCCACGTCAAATCATGGCTTCCCATACTTCAGCACATCTCCCTTCTAAAGGAGCAGATGGAATCCACTGCCGTTTTGTTGAAAAGCTGAGAAAGGGAATCAGCTCTTCTAGGATCTGAACCTGTTCCTCCAAGTCGTTCAGCTGTCTTTCATCCGCTGCCAAGGCTACTGATGTGGCCATTGGTCAAAGCTTTTAGCTCTAAAAATGGATCTCACTGATTCTGTTTCTTTTTCTCCATCAGCCTAGCAGAAACATGAAAAGGAAGCCACCAGGTTCTGTAAGGTTTGGGAGGGCTCATCATCCGGTGTTGAAATACCAACTCCACATGCTACAGCTTTCTTTTCAGGATGTCACTCTCCCGCCTCCACACTCACCACCAAACAAACATAGAAATCTACTACTGTTCTCCCCATGCACTCCATTTTCTTCCAATCTGAGAGCCATTTGTGTGTATAATTGAAAATTAGCAGTGCAGCTGTTTGAAGAGAGTAATTTATCACAGCACATTGTTCGCTCCTGACACTTTAGACCTGGCTCTAACAAGGCAGTGGTTGCTGGGGGTTGAGCTGCAGAAAGTGATTCGGCTGTAATGCCGCGTTTCCCCTGCTTTGTTGCTAATTGTAGCCTCTTTTTCTCCATTGAATTGGGAGTTGAGTAAAAGAGCTTGTTTGCTCTGTGCGAGGAGGCTGCCAGGGCCGCTTGGGCTATTATCACAAGATACTCTTGATCTTTTGAAAAGCAGGAAATAGAATTTTTCTCCAACAGGGAAAGTAATTTGCGATGCGTCCATTAGTTCTTCATTAAAGCAAGATTAAATTGCACGGCAAATCACATCTGTGTTTGGATGATTAAAGGGTGGCATTTTAGAGGCCAAAACTAATTACTAGCCAAAATGAATGGGAGTGAAAAAACAGTCATGTTTTTACATTAGATAGTGTGGCTTGTAATTAGATTCAAGCTAATTCCACTATTTCTTCTCATTTAATGAGATGAGCCTGTCCTCATCTTTTTCTAGGCCATGCTAACAGCCCCAAATGTATAATTTTGATAATACTGAGAGTTTACTTTATTGAAATTTCTTAGCTACCTGCCACAAGTGACTGTTCTGTCTAGTGGTGCTTCATTATACATCAACACAAGCTACTGTGCGTGGCCCAAGCAAGCATCTCAAGCAATCTCTGGACATTTATGTGGATGTACATTTACATAACTATAAATTTGTGTGTGTGTGTATATACAGACACATATATAAATGTAATGCTTATGCTACGTGAATGTTTTTCTTGTCAAATGAATACAGGGATGTTTGAAAGAGTATTGAAGGAAAGGAAGTCTTTGTGTACCTGGAAAATACAGTTCTCCGTGGAAAATTAATTATGCATATTTGTGGAGGTAGTTGTACTTCAGGCACGAGGAGGAGGTAAACTGCTGCATCAAGTGGTGAATGATTTAAATCAGTTATTTCCTAGGTTTATAAAAGGGGAAGTTCTGCTAATTGTTATTAAATTATTCTCAGGAGATGCTTGAAACTGATAACTGACTTCATATGACCTAGTAATTCATTCACTTGAAGATTTATTATACTTCTAAGGTCAGAAATTCCTCTTGCTTAGAAAAAAAGATGCTACTAATAAAATGTGGCATTATTTCTCCTCTTCTTGGCTTCTTATATTGGAAGGAAGTAGTGTAAAGGACCACAAACTGGATGCATATGAGGTCCAGAGAACAGATGTTGTCCTTTCATCTACTCCATGGGCGTCCTCTGGAAAAACAAGTTTAGAAGCATGTTACCTGTTCCTCAAAATTTCATTGCACTTACTCCCTAAGACATACACATTCCCAAGTGTCTGTTCACAGGCCTCCAACAAGCTACTGAGTAGTGTAGAGTGGGGGTAGCCAGAGCTGGGCTGAGGGCAAGGAGAAGTGCAGAGACCATAACAGTGCCTTTGATGCTCCAGTTGTCAAAAAGGTTACTGGAATTCGGAAGCAAGTCTGTAGCTAATTCTTGAAGATTACAATACTTACAACTCTGCTCTCAGCTCTATACCCAGTACTCAGGGAAAAGCTTTCAGGAGATCAGGCCCTCAGAGCCATCTATCTAAAGAATAAACAGAGGACTGTGACAGAAACCTTGCAGTCAGGAAGACAGACACCTCAAAAAAACTGTAATTTAAAGACCTGTTCTGCAAATCTTACTATCTGGCTGTTGATTTATTTTCCTGAGCTTACTATTGGCATTTCAATACCTTTAACATATGTGTGGAACCAGCCAAAGGAATGGACTTTAGTACTTTCTTTTCACAGAATCACAGAAACATTCAGGTTGGAAAAGCCCCTCAGGATCACCAAGTCCAACCTAGAACTCTAGTCTACAAGATTCACCTTAAACCATATCCCTAAGCACCACATCCAAACCACCCTTAAGCACATCCACGCTTGGTGACTCCACCACCTCCCTGGGCAGCTCATTCCAGTCCCTGATAACTCTCTCCATGAAAAACTTTTTCCTAATGTCCAATCTAAACCTCCCCAGTCTCAGCTTGAGGCCATTCCCTCATGTTCTGTCTCCAGCTACCTTTGAGAAAAGACCAGCTCCAGCCTCTCCATGATGTCCCTTGAGGTAGTTGTAGACAGCAATGAGGTCTGTCCTCGGCCTTCTCTTTTTCAAACTAACCATCCCCAGCTCCCTCAGTCATTCTTCATAAGATTTATTCTCTAGGCCCTTCCCCAGCTTACATTTGAACATACATTTGATGAGTAAGTGGAGTGTATATTTCCTGTCTCTTCCAATTCCCCAAGTGTTTTTTTAAAGAGGTCACCAATGCCATTCTAAAGGGAATGTATCCTGCCCTATCCTTACTACTCTGTAAGTGTTTGCTGTTGGCCACTGTCAGGAGACACAACTATGGGAGACACCTTTGATTCAGTCTTGGATGGCAATTCCTATGTCCTCAGCACTTTCTGCTGAACTGGTCACTGCAGGTTGCTCCAAAGATGACATCATGGAGGACTTACGAAAATGCTGCCAACTGATTTATTATGCATATATGTAAGTGGAGCTGTACTTTCATAAAGCAAATTCTCATTTGAGCAACATCCAAGAATTCCTACTACCTGCAAAATTCTCTTCATCCTTACTAGTTTATTAGGGCAAGTTTTTGCTAACTTTTCTTTGGATTTCTGACTAGCGGTGTCCCCCAGGGANTGAAGGGTGGTTGTGGCCAGCAGGAGGTTGCTTTCTTCTCTCAGACAACCAGCACCAGAACAAGAGGACACAGTCTCAAGCTGTGCCAGGGGAAGTTTAGGCTGGAGGTGAGGAGAAAGTTCTTCACTGAGAGAGTCATTCCCCACTGGAATGGGCTGCCCAGGGAGGTGGTGGAGTCACCGTCCCTGGAGGTGTTCAAGGCAGGTTTGGACGTGGCACTTGGTGCCATGGTCTAGTCTGGAGGTCTGTGGTAATGGGTTGGACTTGATGATCTTTGAGGTCTCTTCCAACCTTGCTTATACTGTGATACTGTGACTGTCTTCTGTGAAGCTAGGACAATCAGCATGGTGGTCCATTTGTTTGCTTCATTCTTTTTATGAGATCACTGATTAATATTCAGATTCCCATTGAAGATGATATTTGTAAATGAAGCTGCCTCCTGTCAGAACACCAGAGGGGCAGTTAAGCTCACTTCTGGCTAATTTTTTGAGATTCAGGTTTTCTTCTAGAGAAGCAACAGTGTATTCTATGATTGCAGGTTTCATCTCAATTTACTCTTGACATTACACAGACCAAAGTGTGAAAATAATGCAAAAGTTCTAGCAAAAAGTCAGCTTCTTCACTGCAGAAGTGAAAATACAGCCCCAAAGAGGAGAAATCCCCCTTGACCATGGTGTCTGTTCCTACTTCTCACAAACTTTCCAACAACTTAGCCAATTGGCTTCATCATATTTTGCCACGTGGAAGGTATTTTTCAGAGGCTATTTGTAGTTGCTTCTCTGAGCTGCTAGTTGTTGCTTTTGTCTCATGGAATTTTCATCAGGAATCTCAAAATGTAAAGATTTTTCTTTAATAAGAGCATGATTTCAGCGACCCAAGTCCCTATTGTATTGTATTACCTATGTTACCTCTGGAGATTGCTTTCTGACTAATGGACATGAAATTTTAGATTGGCTTTAAGGATTATTTATGGCAGCTGTAGCAATCAAGAGTTGCAGATGGAACAATTGTAAACAATATTTCAAACTTAAATTACTATTATATGCATAACAAAATTAGTCCTCGCTCTGCACTACAACTTACCAAATTCATAAGCACCACCTCCCTGCTGTGATCCCCATATCACAGACATCTTACAATAGCTGAAAAGCTTGGTATTTGCAGTGTTTTTTTCTAAACTACTTTTCTCTACTCTTTCTCACTTGCAGGGACTCGTGCCATTGCACCTGCATTTGAATTCTCCTAATTATAGGGAACCTTGATTGCTAAAACAATATGAGAAGTGCGTCCATTTATCATTGCTTGTAGCTAGAAGAACTATGACTGATGTTCCTGCAGATATTCTGGCAAGCTAAAAGGCTTCTTACTGCTAATGGGAGTGGCTAAGAATTCATTTGAAGACAGAAGGCAATGGGTTTAAACTGGCAGAGGGGAGATTGAAACTGGATCTTAGGAGGAAGTTCTTTACGGTGAGGGTGGTGAGACACTGGCACAGGTTGCCCAGGGAGGTGTTCAAGGCCAGGTTGGATGAGGCCTTGAGTGACCTGTACTAGTGGGAGGTGTCCCTGTCTATGGCAGGGGGTTGGAACTAGATGATCCTTGAGGTCCCTTCCAACCTTACCATTGTATGATTCTATTTTGTTCTAAAGACAGTTTGTATTTTCTAAACCAGGGCCTGCAGATTTCCAAAGTTACGTAAGCCCTCTGCTGACCCTGAAAGCTTCCTGCAATAATGGAACTGAAGTCTGCAGTAAGAAACCTTAAATTGTGCTTCAAAGCCACTTACATATACTGTATTTCTGACTTCCTAGCTTATTCTTCTAAAACAGTCTATGCAACCATGGGCCATGCAATTTTCTCAACAATATACTTAAGAATGAAAGATTTGCAGATACTCTTGAGTTTGTCTGCAGTAGTGGTTCCCAGATTGCTTTCTACTGAATATCAACCTCAATAGCAATTGGAGTCAGTTCTGGTTGGTATCTCCAGACTCCCCGTGATTGGCCTATCAGAATGGTGGCCTTCCAGATGAGTAACAAATATTCACACTTTTGTGCTTTTCAGCCTTTCAGGATGAGTAGTAAGCAATAACTTTTGGAGTCAATCATCCAACTGTGGACATGCAACTAAGCTGTCAAATCACACAGTGATCTTGAAACCCAAGACAGGAGAAGATACAGGTCATAAAAGGTTACAGTTAGTGTGAGATGCAAATAAATAGTAAAAGACCAGATTGTCTTTCTTCTCCATATATGTAAAGATCAGTCATTCAAATTCTCTGAGGTTTTTTTTCTGATTATTTTCCAGAGAATCACAGAATCATAGAATGGTAAGGTTGGAAGGGACCTCAAAAATCATCTAGTTCCAACCCCCTGCCATAGGCAGGGACACCTCCCACTAGCACAGGTCACTCAAGGCCTCCTCCAACCTGGCCTTGAACACCTCTAGGGAGGTTGTGGAGCACAGAATCACCCAACGTGATCTTTGATCACGTTGGGTGATTCTGTGCTCCACAACCTCCCTGGGCAACCTGTGCCAGTGTCTCATCACCCTCACTGTAAAGAACTTCCTCCTAACATCCAGTTTCAATCTCCCCTCTGCCAC
Source organism: Ramphastos sulfuratus (assembly GCA_013399055.1). Taxonomy (NCBI): domain Eukaryota; kingdom Metazoa; phylum Chordata; class Aves; order Piciformes; family Ramphastidae; genus Ramphastos; species Ramphastos sulfuratus. The sequence goes on from WBNM01020614.1 coordinate 41,539, forward strand.
TTTAAACCCAGGAATGAAACATAACTGTTAAGATGTAAGCACCACTACGTATCACAGTATGTATAAACATGTTTTACATTTTTCCTGTAATATAATTAAAGAATCATTACATTTGAGGACCTTATAGTCTAAGGGAGATACAAAAGGACTTGACAAAGAAACAGATGATATCTAGCAGACAAAGAATGGGAAGATAAATATATGAAAGACTACTAGATCACTAGATTTTTTTCAAAGGATTATCAATCCACACAGTTACCACACTTCTCACAGGGGAAGATAACCAAAAGATGCATTGGTAGGAGCAACTTTTTAATCATCATAAGTATTTGTGTGATTGTGTCTATAGGGTGGCTAGAAAGTGGGGTCATAGCTCAAGAAACACTGAGGGGGAAAAAAGTGAGGGATTTTTTTCAGAAAAGAGGGCAGTTTTGTGTCCTGCAGTAGAAGGAAAGGTTTCTGGGCAAAGGCACAGTTGAGAGGTGGGAAGAAGGTGAAACAGATTATGACAGGATATGGGGCAATGGGTTTACACTGGCAGAGGGGAGATTTAGACTGGATGTTAGGAGGCAGTTCCTTGCAGTGAGGGTGGTGCGACACTGGCACAGGTTCCCCAGGGAGGTTGTGGCTGCTCTCTCCCTGGAGGTGTTCAAGCCCAGGTTAGATGAGGCCTTGAGTAACCTGTACTAGTGGGAGGTGTCCCTGCCTCTGGCAGGGGGTTGGAACTAGATGATCCTTGAGGTCCCTTCCAACCTTACCATTCTATGATTCTATAAGGACAGCAGCTTCAGCAAGATAAAGACAAGACTTAGCTGGAAGCAAGAAGGAGGAGCCAGCATCATATGACTATCCAGCTAGTGCTTACTTTCATTGGTATCATAAGTGAAATCTCAGGGATAAAATTTTACTCGAGGCTGAATAATTTATCTAAGTGGTGATCTTCCCATTTGGTAGAGGCATTATAATTAAAAAAGTTGATCAGATCTTCCAGTAACAAATCCTGTACTATGACAAGTAATATTCAGGTCACACTTCTCCTTTGAAGTTTTAATGGCCACTACAATTTTATGTTAGTCACTCACTGATGTTTGAAGTAAGCGTGCAAAGCCTTAGCTGTCTCCATTTGTCTATAACTACTTTAGAAGCTTCTGAAGGCACTGAGCTCATAAAACTGCAGGCTTCAAAGAGCTTATTCAAAGATTCCATTCTACTCCTGCCATTTATCAAAGGGACACTTTTAAAATATATATCTCTTTATAATAAAATGTTTTTTTAAAATATAAACCTGACAGTGGGGATGATTGAAACAAAATCTTCATTGGCTTCAATGGCAGCGGAATTGAGTTCCATAGTTTTAAAGGTAATGTTTTATATATTTCTACAAATAATGTTATACTCAAGTTGCTAATATAAGGAAGCAGAATTCATTTTTCCCTCTTAACTTGTTTTGTCTCTATCCTAATTATTTAAAACTTGAACTTTAAATCAAATTTAACCTTGAACTTTGACTCAAATTTTAATTTTAACCCTGTCATACTGAAAAGGATTATCTCTCCTAAATAAAATAAAATTTCACTCTTTCTAAGTAGAGTTCATCCTATTGGGCAGATGTAAATCTAAAGAATCAGTAGAATGTTAGATAGTAATTTATTAAAAAATAGGACAAGGATTCTCTCATTTATCAGTCCCTTGAAAGATCTTTCAAAGATCTAGTACACGATGCTAGATAAACACATGGCAGCAAGTTACTTTATATCCCCTTGAAACATGAGTAATAATACTTAATCTACATCATATTCATAGTGGCTTACTTTCTTGTCCAATCCAATTCCCCAAAAAAGCCAAAAGGCAGATTTTGTGGGAACTTTACTGTTGATTAGATCAGCCTTTTAACTCATCACCTTGACTTGTGTAAATTAACGTGCTCTGGGGGAGGGGAAGGCAGGGGAAGTAGTAGTGGATGTCTATGATTGGTATGATATATGATGTATGATATATGATATGAACCAGCAATGATTTTTAGAAATGCATCTGTATGGTTATAAATTGCTCCTAATCCTTCCTTATCCTGACAGCTTGGTCGCTTGTTTTGTTTGCTCCAGCAGTGGGCATCACAACATCACAATCTGTTGCCATGGAAATGGTGTGATTTTGCAAATTCTTGTCTTTGTGTCTTCACAATGAAATCAGATAGAAAAAGAAATGGGCAATAGGGAGGAAGCTCTTTTTTAAGGACAATAGCAATCCGATTCTAAATTCAGGCCTGAAGCCTTTGTCTTCAGCAGGATAATTCCCCATACAAGCACCTCTGGAAGTTACTACTTTACCTTTGTTACTTACCTGGTTGCCCTGGTTGCTTTGGGAAAGGAATGCCACATCAAGTCTGCTTCAGCACTGCCTAGCAGAGTGACCTGATTCAAGTGTCTGAACTTATTGTAGTACAACTAAATAATGACAAAATGATGAGAATGATACTGTGAACATAGCTACCAAACACAGGACTTCAGTGACTTTTCTGCATTTTCACTGCTGTAATTTGACTACCATCTCATGCATGTAAGAGCCTGCTTTTGGGACATATTCTGTTGATTCAGAGTTTGGCTACATTTTGAAATCAGCTTGCATAACTATCCCAGAATAATTACTTTCCTTTTGTTATTCCAGAGTAATTTCCCCAGGTAAGTGGTCTTTTTTTTCTTTTTTTTTTTTTTTTAAAAAAAAAACCAAAACAAAACTACAAGTCACTCTGTCCTGAAATAATTTCTTTGATTTGGATAACAGTAATTTTTCTGAAATGAAATTACTGTTATTTTAGGATAAAATTCCCTACAACAGAAAATATAATGTAATACCCAAATGATATGTATCTGGTGGATCTAACTTTGCTCTTCTCTGTGAGACAACCCCAACAATAAAACCCAAAGATGTGCAATTCTGATAAACTCTAGGGTACAAGCTGTGACCAGGTACTTTGATGAAATAGGTAGAGGTTACAATCTATTTATTGTAGAAGTAGATCTACAGAGGAGGTTGTAATTCTGGAGGGTGCAACTTAATTACCGGAATTTCCTCAGATCTGCTCATATCCTCCATGTAGTTGCTGTAAAACTTTGGAGAGATGTGTATCTTGTGTTTTAAAGTTCTCTAAAAGCCTAAAATTCTGCCTGAAGTTCAACCTGTGCATTAGCTGTCTCACAGGTAAGACCAGTAGAACATGTGAGCTGGTTCTTTATCTGGAGTCTGTTACAGTTTAGACATTTACAGAGCCAGAGGAAGGATGATTCAAAGAATCATAGAATGGTAAAGTTGGAAGGAACCTGAAAGATAGAATCATAGAATCATAGAATGGTAAGGTTGGAAGGAACCTCAAAGATCATCTAGTTCCAACCCCCTGCCATAGGCAGGGACACCTCCCACTAGAACAGGTCACTCAGGGCCTCATCCAGCCTGGCCTTGAACACTTTCAGGGAGGTTGTGGAGCACAGAATCACCCAATGTGATCAAGATCACATTGGGTGATTCTGTGCTCCACAACCTCCCTGAAAGTGTTCAAGGCCAGGCTGGATGAGGCCCTGAGTGACCTGTTCTAGTGGGAGGTGTCCCTGCCTATGGCAGGGGGTTGGAACTAGATGATCTTTGAGGTTCCTTCCAACCTTACCATTCTATGATTCTATGATTCTATCTTTCAGGTTCCTNTTCTTCATTTCACTTCACTAGGTACATTTCAACCTAGGGTAGCCAGCAATGTCTATTTCTACAGTCAGTCATGGGATAAAGTGCTGAGGTAATCCCAGGGATGGAAGTTGGAACTTTTGAGTTGTTGGGTTTTTTTGGGTTTTTTTTTGTTTGGTTTTGTTCGTTTGTTTGTTTGTTTTCTGTTTTTGGGTTTTTTTTTTGGGGGGGGGTGTTTTTTGGTTTTTTGTTTTGTTTTTTTTGCTGTGTGGTGTGTTTTAAAGGTAATTATTTCAAGGCTGCTTTGATCAACAATATTACTTGACAAAAATATTTTTTCTTTACAAATGACCTGTTGGATAAGATCATTGGTCATTATGGTTCAGACCTAGCTAATGGATCTATATAATGTGAGGTGGATCAGACCAAATGTTTATGGTAGAAGGAATAAAGAGGCCAAAACAATGATCGCAGTAAATCAACAGAGTATTTTGAGAGCTACTGAAAAAGTCTTCTTTCCAAATCAAAGTGTTAGCACAGTTATGGACTTGGAAGGCTGTTCACTAGAAATATCTGCTTTGGCACAGCTACAGAAAACAGAATTAGCCAAAGGTTAAAAAGAACAATCAATTTGTTTTCGCAAAGGTAGGACAACTGTAAAATATTTCAGAACTGCTCCATGAGAGGGGATGCAATAGTATGTGTAGCTAAGCTGGCATCATTTTTATTAGACCTCATCTTACATTTTACTGTGTCTGTTTCAAACCCAGGACAGGGGTATACAGTGAAAAGCTTGTCTTTTCCCATTGATAGCATTTGGTCTCATCAATTCTACTACCTTTCTCCCCTGTGTGTCACTTGCTATATAATACAAACATGTACCACTCAGGAAAAATTGTTAAGGTATAAGAGCAAACACACATATGTGAACAAACAGCTTGAGGACAAAGCTATCATCACATGGGAGCAGTTCTCTCTGAGGCTCTAAATACACTGTCAAAGCAGGATTTTGTACCTGATTGGTTCCTGGATGTAAATTTCAAAATAAATATTGTTATTCAGTGAAAGATAATTACTAGAGGCATTATGAGCCTGGCCACTTACTGTCAAAAGCAAACCCGATGCTTATTTAATGATGTAAACAGAATGGGAACTGTTATGTCTGAAAATAGCAGTTGAAACAATGCAACAGGAATCCCATGTGGACTTGAAGAGCTGGCTGCAGAAACAAACTATCAGCTATGTGTATTGAGTAGACCTTGTCTGCTCATCAGGATTCAAATGCTTTTCTTAAATCTCTTAGGCACTTTGTTAAGTTCTTTGTGTGCTTTTAGCAAAAGGTAACACATTGATATAAATTCCGTTGTGCTGAACCGTCAACACCAAAAGAAAACTCAATATTTAAATTATAAATATTTATAATTTTATGTATTTTAAATAATTTAATTTATAATGTATAAAAATATCTATTTAAATTATGTTTAATGATACTATTTAAATATTTAAATTATTAAAATAATAATTACTGAATAAATTCAGGCATCTACTAAGGTAAATCATTACTAAGGTAATGATAAGCTCATTATTGAAAAAACAAGATGAAGATTCAAAGGTAGTGGCAGATATTATGAATGTATTTTGAAATGCAGAAGTATTGTTATTTTAGTTAAAAAAGAAAAAAAAAACCACATTATTTTTACTAGCAAAGGAGTTTCATTTTGCAGATAACCTCTTTCCAAATTGTCTGTTCAGCCTTTATCCAGTCCAGCAATTAAAAGCCATCAAAATGCCATGACATGAATCTTTAGGCTTCTAGAAGAAGAATAAATAATTATCTCTGGATTGCTTATCTGCTCTCATAATGAGAGACAGATTGTACTACACATAACAGGGATAAAGGTCAGAAAAGGATTAACAGTACACCAAAGTACACCAAAAGGAAGGGACAGTTGCACACCAGGTGAGTCTTTATAAAGTGCTGTCACATGCTGAGGTACCTGGGAAGTGACTTAGGTGAATGTTCCACTTAGGCTGAAGTTTGACTGAATTATGACTGATGCTACAAGGAGAACTGGCACGGAAAAAAACCCCAAAACTTATGGAAGTTACAGAAACAAATGATTGGTTGTTTAAAAAAATCTAATGAAGCTCAAAAACAGCTCACAAAGCTTATATAGGACGACTCTCTCTACTAGATGATCACCCAGTGGTGCAACCTTCTGATCAATTTTCATTTTAAATAATGAGTTAGAACAGAATATGCTGAATAACAAAGGCTTATCATAATTTGGCAAAGATGGGATTCTATGCAAGTTCATAGGTAATTACAAGTTGCAACTGCCTCATTTTTGTAATTCTCTGTTATATCAGTGGAAGCATAATACACACAGTCACAAGTACTAGAAGAAAAATCAGCATAAATACCAGAGGAATAGATTTTTTTTTTTTAAGTGCCAACAACTTAATACCTTTTTCTTAAACTGAGAGTAACATTTATTAGATTTACCACATCTGACACCAAAGGAAAAGAAAAAAATTGCCAATATCTAACAAAAACAAGAGGTCCCCAAGTGATTGTTACCATAGACTAAATGAAACACGATAACAAATGACCTCTATTGCAGACTGGAAAAAAAAGATACATTTCAGGCAGTGGCTGCTCACCCAGGAAGATAACAGTCCACTCTCATAAAAGTCATGTATAGCATTCACCCACAGGTCAGTTTTACAGCTCCTGAGACAAAATTCATCATAGTCTAGGAAGATACAGACAGTATGAATGAGAGGTTATGATAGCTACTGGAAGTAGTGATTATGTAGTTTGCACATCTCTTGTTTTTCATCATTGCTCAGAGGTCAGGAGAAAACAGCAACCTATTGCCAATGCCTTTGTTGCACCATTAACAAAAAGGCTATTTCTAAGCTTGCCTGGGATTCTTCTTCTTGAATGGTCTCATACATTAATTACTATTCCAGGTAAGGAATACTTCAGGAGACTGATTTTTAGGCCTTTCCTTACGCTAAGCAATTTTCATATTTGTCTGTCTAGCTTGTAAAGGTCCTATCCACCATGCTCCCATTCAGTGAAATTTTCAGCAATGCCCTGAAGCACCTCTGTCCTTCACTATAGCAGATAACTGTGGGTGCCCTCACAATGCCCAGACGTTGCCAGTTGTGAGTCTTCCTTCCAGCCTCACTTGGCCTCGTTCCATCCCCACGCCTTTTTTGCTCTTCATCCTTTTATACATACTGGATTCTTGTGGCTCTTTCCTCCAGACCTGTCTTTCACACCATTACCAATTCTTTTATATCTACAATGAGAAGACAAGCAGAGAAGAGATATTTTGTTGTTACACTGCATGCTGTTAATAGCTTTTATCTGTAGACAATTACAGATCATATCGTAGCTTCTGGATCTGCCGGCTCTATATCTGAGCTTCACATGTTCCCTGTTTAGCTCTCCTTCTCATTTAATTCTGCTTAAATCTGTAAATATCTATGCATTTATGCCTAGGACATTCTTTGGGAAACTGGAACTGATTGGATGTATTATTCAAAAGTGTCCACGTTACTACCAAAAAGACAAATTACGCCGACCTGAGAATAAAACCTTCCTTCATTTGGCTACCTGTGTTATCTACAGCAGTTTTCCTGGGGTGAGCTATTTGGAGGATATACAGAAGCCTGTGTGACTTTCATGTTGCTATTAAGGTGAAGCCATTGTGACAAGAGCTGTGACTAGTTTTCATAAAGATAGTTTGAAAAGACAAAACCAGGACATGGGCTTTACTTCAAGGTAGGTGAAAGAAGGCAAGGGGCACAGTCAGAGGAACTAGGAACCAAGAACAGCCAGCTAGAGAAAGTTCTGTGATCAAAGTCCAAGAAAAGCTTTTTTTTTTTTTTTTCATGAAATTTGCCATTAGAGATATTGAGGAGGCCTATGTATTAAATTCCTGAGTTTTGAGGCACTGTAATAGAGCTGTCAAACAAAGATATAGAAAGTGCTACTGTTTCCACTAGACATGACAAGCTAAGGATTCCCAACAAAGTAAGCTGTCCAGGCCACCTGAAGAGGGATAATGAAAGTGATTACATCAGCAAAGAGGAAGGAACAATCCAGGTAAAGAGTTGGTGGACGTTTGATCTTGGAGGGTTGCTGTTACCTCCAGTGCAGTCTTCCAAAGCTGTCTAAAAATTAAATAGGCTAAAAGAACAAGAATGCCTAGGATTTCTTCCAGGAATTTCTGTAGTTACCTACTAGGCATCAAAAGAGACTTCTTTTGAAACTTCAAATATACAAGGAGGTCACATGCATTAGTGACTGCAGATTTGGTAACCTATTATTCATTATTTTCTTTTATTGATTGTTTTACAGTCCCCAAGGCATATGTGTTGCTTTCTGTGCCACACACACACAAAAAAAAGAGGTCTGTAAAATCTTGGGGATTTTTACAGGGTAACAGCAGCTGCCTGTCATTGTTAATGACAATGGCTGCCTATTTTTTCCCTATTAATTCTGATTAGGGGTCTCATACAAATATTAAGTCAAATTTTTATGATGAACGATGTCCTGCAACTAGAAAAAAAAGTCATGTTGAGCTAAGATATTTTCTTACTTAGAGATAACCTTTAAAAAATTAAAAATTGCAACAAATTAATTATTTGGCTTAACTACTTTGTTAATTTTTTTTAAAAAGAGAACATTAGATGCAGTACTTGGGTTATGCAGACATTGAGGACAAAGAGACAAGCCAAAGCAATGAGAATATTGTGGAAAAGTAAGGGATCACCCACAAATAAAAATAGCCTCTAATGACACAGCTCTAGTTTGAAAAATAATATACTTGTTCCATAACTCAAGGTGGCAGCAGTGGAACAAAATAGAGGAAAATGTATGATTATGATTATACCTGCTGGCTGTTGATACAAAACGCATTAATTAAGTAATGCTGGTTGTGTTTCCTGACACAATATTGCTTTTATGCTCTAGATGGCAGCAGCATCACAAAATACAGAGAAAGAAGATTTCGTTGTGTTCGTGCTGTGTCCAAACATGAAGCCCCTTCAAGTTTTTGGAGGTTAGAGTTGTAGAGGTCAAAATGCAGATTTCCTGTAGGCACTTTCCCTTTCAAATATCATGGAAAATTACAGGAAAATCACTTCTGAAGTCAGGCTACCTTTTACCAGTCTTAGAACATTCTGGGGTTTACTGGTGGAGAACTGATAGGCAGAAAATATAAATGACAGCACTTCTCCAGCTGGGTGTAGTGTACTGATCCTTAAAAGCCTGTGCCTTTGCACAACTGTCCTGGGTCTTGAGTTCCTGTGTTAGCAGAATTACAGCTTTTGAAAGCTAAGGCAGTAACAGTAACCATAGCATGTATTTAGTCCCTTTTCAAGTATAAGCTTCTGCATGTGTCATTTAACAAGAACTTTGTAAGTCTAGGTCAAAGGACTTTGAAGAGAAAAGAATGAAAAGTTCTGGTAAAACTTATTTTGAATATTGTTTGAACAGAATGCATCACAGGTGCCAGCTCAGCAGAAGGCTGATGTGAAGGTAGAAGTTGGATGGATTAGAGGTGGAACAACATAACCTCAGTTCCCTGTGTTTTCCCCTCCTGATGGAGACAAGGTCCCAATTGGATGAAAAGCTCAAGCAGTCCTGTAATAGCTTCACATTTAAATCATTACCTGCTGGGTGAGGTTAGATGAAATTCTATGGAAAATTATTTTGAGTATGGGAAGTTTGTTCAGATCACTGCAGGTGTCTGCCCTATGTAATTTTACTGCTGTTATGCCAAAAGAGCAGAGACTGTGACAGGCAGTGTAATGCATCACCAAGTGTAAACACTGAATTTTATGGGAAATCCAGTGTATGAGGAGATTCTCTTCACTATTGGGAGAAAAAAAAAAAAAAAAAAAAAAAAAGAGGATGGAATTAAGGAAATTAGGGCACTCACTTTCTCCAGCTGGCTGGTGCATTATCCTCAGTCTAGGAATCTGCTTGAGTGTTAAGGAGGGTATCACCTTGGCCAGCTTTAATTCTGTTAGGAGTACATTGGTCAGAAACAGATTGTGGCCCTGTGTTAAGCTAAAGTTAAGGTATACTGCATGAATCTTACCAGAAGTCTTTTGTTATATAAATAGATGTTTGTTATCTATTCATATATCAGATTGGAATTAGATAATCAGATTATCAGTTCCAAAGACTGACTGTAGAGTCTAAATAATTCATTATGAGCTCTTTGATTATAAACCCTGAAGAATTTAATCTGCTGAATCTGTAACTCAGAAGTGGTTAATATTTGCATAGGGAAATGAAAATCCCAAACCTTTAGCACCTGAACAAAACTTTCTGAGAAAGATATGAAGGTCTTCTTTCACTTCCTCTATGGTGGCTAATACCTTCCTTTTCTCAAAAGTAAGCTGGTCCAACAATTGTTTTAGGCTACTTCAACTTATTGGATGTTCTGACACTCTTCCCAGATAAACTCCAGTGGCTTATGCTGATCAGGCCTAACTGTATTATCAAATCCTAAAATTAAACTGAAAATATTTTGGATGTCTCTTACCAAGGGAAAACAAGGATAGAAGCAGATGAAGGAAAAAGCAAATACTGAAGATTGCAAAAAACCTGCAACTCCTCTGTCTTTATTCTTATAGTGACTTGGAAGAAGAGGTGAAATAATCCTCAGAACTAAGTGGTGTAACTACTGCTGTGCTTCTCACTACAGGCTTTCCTCACAGCCCCCAAAGCAGCTCATGCACTGGGCTGCAGACTGCTCTGATGCTCTGCAATTAGAAGTGCAGAGGTTTCTATTTTCTGGTGAATACCAGGTGCCATTTGGACTGTGAAGCATGCTACAAGCTTTATGTCTTTGATGGTCCTACATAATTTCATGGTTGTGAGATGGTGATGTGTATGAGATTATAGAGGTTTTTGAGGATTAGACATAGTTTAGCCACCTGTCCTGTAGGTACAAGTACCTGCTGTTGGGGTGTGTGTGTGTATGTGTTTCCAGGGAGACAGTGGTTCCATGGCAATAGTATTTTTTCCCTATTAAAATGAGATTCCTGTTGAACTTGACACTGTGGCATTAATTTTGCAAGATGTGTATGCACACGTTCTCTCTTTTACTCCCTCCATGCTGTAGCCAGATTCCCAGACAAAGCTTTTCTACTGGTGGGATGAAAAAGCACAGTGAAAGTAAGGGCGTTGTATCCTTCACCTGGGTAACATCTCTCTGTTCCTTCTCTGCTTTGAATAGGTTCTTTTAAGGTTTGGACAACTCTTGATAGTAGAGATCCCATTAGATGGTGCCAGATAATGTTGTTGATGGGATGAGGGCAAGGACTGCTGCTGCCTTCTCCATAGTAATATTTTTATATATAGTAGTAATAGTATTCTTTTCTGCCTGGCATTTAATTTGTCAGCTGAACAGCAACTATATTCTGCAAGAGACTAATCATCAGGGTTCACTGTTTTGTTTATTTACTCTTTATTGCAATGACTGAATGTTCCTTTAGAGTGGAGTTCCTGTGCCAGAGACTATAATACACTTACTGTCTGACCTACTCTTTAGTTGTGTGGAGAAAGGGCTGAAGACATGTTCTAGAAAGAATATTTTGAAGTGCAGTAATGCGGGAAGAGGAAGTAATACAAGAAGGCTATAAGAATATATGTTTTCTTTGGAGAGGAAAAAAAAATGCATTAAGGCACAAACATTTTCTGCATGTGCATGAGTGCCTGGCCTACCAATACAATGCCACTTCATTGAAGTGGTCCTCTCAGCTTCTGAGACACCACCGTGAGCCAGAGAGACAGAAATGACTCCTTGCTTTGTGAACCACTGTAATGATCAAGCATAGAGGTGTCTTAATTAACTGAAATGAGACAGTGACTAAAGATGCTGAAAAGCACTGGTTGTGATTGTCACAGAATCCTTGCAGCAGAAAGTGGCTTCTTTGAAGTGTTCTCCAGTACTTTTTATATTTGTTTTTCTTATGCTTTGTAGATCATTCCTGTGATTTCTAACACACAGGCCCTTCCATTCATAGTCTCACACTGTAGGCTACACTGAGTAACCATCAGTCCTAAAGAAAGTGATTCACTAGCTCCTTGATTTGCCTCTTGTGGAGACACTGTCTAACATTAGTGCTTTAGAAATAGTACTACGAGTTGGGAAATTCTCCAATTAGTATTTAATTAACAGAAGAGATCTTTGCTTAATAGCATGTGAAGGTTATGTAGTGAGGAGGACTTCTCTGCAGGTAATCTAGGCTGTTCCCTAGTATGGATGAGTGTGACAGGAGATTTCAATAGAAGTCCATGAAATAAAAGTTACTCAAAATGATGAATAACTGTTATCAGGAATAGGAAGTACCATCTGACTGAAAGCACTGTGCTGCAACAAATAATCTGTCATATTGATCAGCATAAAGTTTCTGATAGAGCTCTTCTACTCATTTAAAGTCTTCTTCACCTGCTTTTTGCTGTCCTACGATAATGCAAAGCATCCCCAGCAGCTGTAAGTTGGATCTCAGCTTTATAAGCCCTGTAACCTGCACCCTCTCCTCCCATCTACAGCTGCAGCCAATGTCCCCTTTCCTAGCAAGCAGCTGTTACCCTCTTTCACATAGCAGTTAAACCTACCTTCTCTGCTTCATCCAGCAGCAGCAGCAGCTTGCTTGCCCAAGCAGCCTTTAACCTCTGCACACTGGCACATGCAGCAGTACCACCACCTACCTGTGTCAGGGGAAAAAAATTACCCCCAATATGTAAGTAGTATTAATCTCCTCCTCTTCACTGATCTTTCACCTTTCCTGACAGTCTTCACCACTACACCTAATTTTCTCTATCTGTAGGAGGTGGCTGCAGAGAGAGGAAGAAGTAGGCAAAAGTTTTGGGCAGGGAAGGAAACAGGCTGCAGCTACAACGGGAATCCCTGATGGACCAATGCCAGCATAACAGCCCTCTGCTAGACCACAAAGGACTGTAGTGTTTTCACATAGGGTGAGTGAAGTTGGCCTTCTCCAGCTATAGGTCAAATGTACCCTGAAAGAGATGATGATCACTGCCCCTTGTCCTGTCATTNGAAAGCATGAACAAGTTGCACTACTGATGTCCTCAGCTGAGCATGCAGATTCTTAGTTTGATTTTGCTGATAGCTAAAAATTAACAATTCAGCATATGTCTTAATATAGACATCTCTCTGTCTGGCACCTGCAAGATGTTCCTTCAGTACTTTCTCTTGATGCTCTAAACATCAGTGCTAGCAATGACTGATTCAGCAACATAGACCTTGAACTTCAGAGAAAGTGACTTGGCACCTGAGCCAAAGGCAGCTTCAGAAGGACTGTACTCCCTTACAGATTACCAAATCTTCTCTTAAAATGTTAACCTGCCAAAATGTCACCAGACTCTATTACCAGACTACTCAGAAAAGCAGAGTATCAAAGTAAGATTGGGTATTTAATTTATGATACTATTTCTAGTGACCTGTTCTAGTGGGAGGTGTCCCTGCCTATGGCAGGGGGTTGGAACTAGATGATCTTTGAGGCCCTTTCCAACCTTACCACTCTATGATTCTGTGATTCTATGATTCTATTCTGATATGGGGACAGGCAAAGGTTTGTTTTATAAACAAGTTAACCCTTGCTTTATGTTCAGTCTTATCTGCTGACTTCAAAGTGTATTCTACTCACACAGTATCACAGTATCACAATATAAGCAAGGTTGGAAGAGACCTCAAAGATCATCAAGTCCAACCCATTACCACAGACCTCGAGACTAGACCATGGCACCAAGTCCAGCTAATTTTTCCAGACTCAACCAGGTGACAGAGTGAGGCAATAATTTTTTCACTCTTTTGTTCTGTCAAGAGAATTATTTATTACATTTCATGTGATTACATGTGTACAGTTGCATTGAATGAAGCTGGATTGATGATACCAGTTGAAATGTGAAATGGAGAGGTCTTAACTTCCTGGAAGTGAAAGCCTAAAATATTATGTGTGCACAACATGATGAAACATTGGAAACTCAAGCTCTAGCTAGAGTTTCAAGTCCAAGATTATGTCTTGGGTTGCAGATTTTATAAACCCAGTGGTACAGTAAATATCCTTTGCTTTGAAACCGATTTAATTTTGTGCAGAATCATTAACAGGCAGTGGCAATACATTTGCTCTGCAGAAAATAATACACAGAAAATCAAGTATGATGTGTTATTATCAAAGAGAACACAAAGCTTTGATGTCAACAGGAGTCCTTTGGACTTTGGTATAGAATGAATTTCTATCTCAGTATTTTTATTGCACCATGAACTAGTGTTTTCCTATGAGAAAGCAAACAGTTTGGGGATTTTCATTTGTGGCTTTTTTATTTATTTTGCTTTGGTTTTAGTGAGACTATTGGTTGAGTTGCTGAGAAGAAAGTTAAATGTGTCTGCCCAAAAGGACAGTAGAGGATGTTGTAAGAGAGATGTAGGTAACAGGTTAGTCTTATGATGGATGCACAGGAACAAAGAGCGATAATTCATTCTAAATCTCCAGTTGTAATATTTAGGTGTATTATGACAATATAATCTTGTGTGCTAATAACAGATTTATAATTTATAGGGCAGTATTTAGCCAGATGAGATTTGCTTATGTAAATTTTACTACCTTCAAAACTGACAGTGACTGTTACCTAACAGTGCTCAAAAAAAACAAAAAGGGATGCTGTGGCTTCAGACTTCGAGAGGATTGTTGGATCGGAGAACTCTCTCCATGGTTATTTGTTTCCTCCTCTTGTTTCCTCTTTCTTGAGGATTCCTAGAAAAATACCCTTTATCCAAGAATTCTAGTGTTCTACCAATTTGGTGATATTAATTTCATTTAGTTAATTTCATTTAATTTCATTTAGTTGTGTACCCTTTTCACCGATTCTGTGTGTCATTTTCTTCGCCCATACAGAACAGGGATGAATCACAGAATCATAGAATGGTAAGGTTGGAAGAGACCTCAAGGATCATCTAGTTCTAACCCCCTGCCATAGGCAGGGACGCCTCCCACTAGAACAGGTCACTCAAGGCCTCGTCCAGCCTGGTCTTGAACACCTCCAGGGAGATTGTGGAGCACGGAATCACCCAATGTGATCACGTTGGGTGATTCCGTGCCCCACAACCTCCCTGGGCAACCTGTGCCAGTGCCTCACCACCCTCACTGTAAAGAACTTCCTCTTGACATCCAGTTTCAATCTCCCCTCTGCCAGTTTAAACCCATTGCCCCTTGTCCTGTCATTGCAAGACCTTGTAAATAATCCCTCCCCAGCCTTCCTGTAGGCCCCCTTCAGATACTGGAAGGCTACTATAAGGTCTCTTGGAAGCCTCACAGTGTACCTTTTGCTACACTTTCAGAAGGAACCCAAAATTTTCCTTTAAGTAAAGAACTAAGTGCATATCAGCAATGATGTTTTGGGAAGTTATTACATAGGTATGTGATCATAACTGAATCATCCCAGCTCACAATCTTTGGTATGTCACTGCCTGCAAAAATACACAGAATAGGANCTTTGTTAGGTGCTTGAACACCCAATCTGTGTACCCTTTTCACCGATTCTGTGTGTCATTTTCTTCTACCATACAGAACAGGCATGAGTGAGGAACCAAAACTTTCCTGAAAGCAGAAAGGCTTTATCATATGAAGCTTAAACAGAAAGGCAAGAGTGGCAGGATTTCCATACAACTGCAAGGTTACCTTCTTTAAATGTATACCTCATGTTTGCTCTTTATGGGTACATTGTTAGCCAGTATGTCCAGCTCTTTCAAGAGGCATTTAGGACTTCAAATACAGTAATAAATTAATTTGCAAGATGGAGACAATAACGAAAGATTCATCTTCAAACCCACAGCAGGAAAGTTTGGTGGAATTTTCACACATTAAAAAGCGTAAATTACAGCCTTATTTACTTGTGCAAATGAACCCACCAATGAAGTAATACAGGACTGACAGCATGAGGAAGAGTAGCTCCTTTTTTTAATCTACAAAGAGATGTTACCACAGTGTTACTGCTAGCTTTCTTCCACCTCAGCTGGGCACCCCACTCTCCTAAGAGGCCAATCACAACAAAGTGAGGGCAGATTAGCGATCTGGTCTAGCCGTCCTTGCTTTTTTTTTTTAGATAACTAAGGCTACTTTTAGCAACAAGGAGGTGATGAGTTGACACCCATCATCTAAGAAAAGAAACCATTAGTTTACTCAGAGGCCACTACAAAGCTACCAGATGGGAACAGTTTTCTGTCACTATCAAGGCTAGAGCACAGCTCCCCAGCCGTCTGTGACATCAATTTTATGCTGAGAGCACAGCATAAAAAAAAAAACCCACCTGAGAGCCATTTACTTGTAAAGTATAAGAAACATCTGTCAGGGGCTAAAAGTGTTAAAGAAATGCTTAACCATGCATTGAGTTGGCAGATTCTTGGGCTCAGGTTACACGAAAAACATTAGCAGTGAAAGTCCACAAGCCTTATCCTAATTTATCAGATTACTTCCTCAGAAACTCTCCTTTTGAACTGCTCTTCAACAGAAGAACAAATGTGTAGACTTCAATGCTTAATAAAGCTAAAAGCTTCTCCCTGGGGTAATTGAAATTTTTCTATCAAAGGGTAGATAGACCTGGTTGCAGCTGCAACAAAGAAGAAACATATAAAGCCAAGTGGAAAGCAGTTAGACAGCATTGGTGGTGTAGGACCATTGAACATGGTCTTGCTAATTGGAATCTATAGCACAGGACATTCAACTACATGCTGGGCAAATGACCCTGAAAGTTTCAAGTCTATCTAGTATAAAAAAAAGTTCAGATGTAAAAATAATCATACGAATGATGGATTCTGTATCCTTGAATGGGCATAACCAACCAGAGATCAGGGTAACTGGCAAATTTCTTTTTTAAATAAGGCCCTTTGAGTCCCATATATGCATCTACTTTCACAAGCATTTCAAAACCTGTCTTCTAATAATTTCACACAGAGCTTTCAGAGAAGCAACGTTCAAAAGAATGAAAGTAATGAAACACAGCAAAGTTTTACATTTTTATTTCTGTACTTTGGGAAAATTCCTATTGAAGACAGAAGGCAGTTCAAATTGGCATTGCTTTACTGCCAACAAAAATGCGTGACTCTTGATCTAATGAAAAATTAGAGAGATTGAAAAGCAGAAGTAGACTTAGGAAGGATTTCAGTTACAGCAGGATGCAGCCCTTACTGCATTTGTAGTTCAAACTGTGATCTCTAAGGAGACCTAAATTGCTCCAGAGTGTGGAATTTAGGGAATTTGAGACATTATTTTCTCAGAGGAACAAGTGTGGGTAGCTAAGACATCTGACATTATTGTCATGCTTTTAGAAAACATATTTTGTTTAAAATAAAATGTAATTTAATGATCATAGAATCATAGAATGGTAAGGTTGGAAGGAGACCTCAAGGATCATCTAGTTCCAACCCCCTGCCATAGGCAGGGACACCTCCCACTAGCACAGGTTACTCAAAGCCTCGTCCAGCCTGGCCTTGAACACCTCCAGGGAGGGAGCAGCCACAACCTCCCTGGGCAACCCATTCCAGTGTTTCACCTAATGTTCAATTACTAAAACATTTGTTGTATGAATTAAAAGATGTTCAACCTGGTCCCATAAAGTGGAAATTAAGATTTTTTTTTTTCATTAAGTTTCCAATCCCATCAACTGATTTGAATAAGCATAGTTTTATTTTATACAGAAAAAAAACATTGTATTTGTGATGGTTTTCAGTATGCAAAGATTCACTGGCTCAAAATCTAAACTGTCACTCTCACACACCCTGTAGCTCTGTGAGCAGGAAAGTATTTCTGGGAAGAGTAACAGCTTCACCAGCAGAAGCCAGAATTACATGTGTACTTCCCAGTGTGCTGAAATACAAGGAAGTCAGGATAAGCTACCTTGGACATTGGGAACACTTTGCCCATGCTTGTCTAGTGTTCCACAGAGGCTAAGGACCTGGATGGCAGGGTGCAATGCTGTGTTACGTGGCTCTGTTGCTTCTCATATGAATACTGCTCCATTCAGAGCTTAGTCCAGTGTCCTGACGTGATGCAACACTGACTGTGTGGTACTGTGGTACAGACATGCTCATACAGCAAAAGAACTGCAGTCAAATTCCTGCTCCCAGTTGGCAAGGAATAGATTTGAACTTGGACTTCCCAAATACCAGTAAATATTATGTTAGATATGAATTAGTCTTCTGGGTTTATGCTGCTGATATCTTCTACCATTTGTTCTTCCATTCTTTCTTTAGTGAGGAAAAGGCATGTGAATGTCAGAGGTGACAACCACATATTTTCATGTATTCCCTAGGACTGTTGTTTCTCTCTTGCATTTCCCCAATTATCACTCATTTTGTCCACCTTCCTTTCTTGCCTCATCTTCTTCATTCATCAAAAATTTTCTTACTTCATCAAAGCCTAAATTTTGAGCCTTTTTCTGTTGGTTGAACCTTTCTTCTGCCATTCTTTTCCTGCTGTTCTTGACTTTTCTCTTTTTATCATTTGTCTCCTCATGGGTTCCTATTTCTTTTCTTGTACATTTCATCTGTTTGCATTAATTCTCCTCAGCCCCTCCTTTTGATGAATATATTTGTTTTCTGTCTTCCCCACTGTCTAAACCAGCATTTTAAGTGCTGAGCAGAGGAAGTCTTCCAAAATACCAGTTCAGCCCAGCAGGAAAAACCAAGGACTGGAGGTATAACTCCACTGAGCCAGGACAGAACAAGTGCCATTGGAATGGGCTGCCCAGGGAGGTGGTGAGGTTGCTTTCCCTGGAGGGGATTCAAGAAAATCCTGGATGGGGCACTTAGTGCCATGGTGTAGTTGATTGGATAGAGCTGGGTGATAGGTTGGACTGGATGTGCTTGGAGGTCTATTCCAAACTGCAAGTAGTGCAGCTTGTTCACACTTTGAAGGTAACAGTTGCTTTCACTATGAAATGCTGAGATTTTTTTCCCTTCTAGGTTTGAGCTATTTATTTCAAAACATACTCGAAGCTGGTTGTTGAACAAGCAATGAATTTTTTTGTGTTTACATCAGTGCAAGAGCCACTGGATGTTTTGGGATGTGAGGTGGCTTACACTGGCTCTGTGCATCAAGAGGAAAGGGTTTCTTTTAAAATTCTTAAAATTCACCAAATGGAAACCAGAACCTTCATTAATGCTGAATTCAAGCTGTGAAGTTCAGCAGAACATGGACTGAAGAGGATCATAGAATCATAGAATGGTAAGGTTGGAAGGGACCTCAAGGATCATCTANCTTGTAGCCTGTCCTCATAGCAGAGCTGCTGCAGCCCTCTGAGCATCTTCATGGCCTCCTCTGGACCCACTCCAACAGTTCCATGATCTTGGAGGTCTCTTCCAATCTGGTTGATTCTATGATTCTGTGTCTCTAAGTGGGCATGTATAATTGTGGAAAGAGCAGATTAAAGCACTCTCAGATTTTAGGGCTCAGGTGATGAGTCTTGTGGCAACAAATCACAGGTGAAAACAGAAACCGTAGTATCTAATATAGCAGACAGCTTATGTGTTTGATATCAGGGTACCAAATGTAAAGGGTTAACCACCAAACAACTGGGGAAAAAAAAACAAAACAAAACAAAAACAACAAGGAGGAAGTATGCCAAAGATCTGATGTCCTGAGCATTTGAGCAATATTGTGGCAGTATTATGGATTAAATTTGGGGCTCTTCAGCCTGGAGAAGAGAAGGCTTCCGGGAGACCTTAGAGTAGCCTTCCAGTATCTGAAGGGGGCCTACAGGAAGGCTGGGGAGGGACTATTGACAAGGTCTTGCAATGACAGGACAAGGGGCAATGGGTTTGAACTGGCAGAGGGAAGATTTAGACTGGATGTTAGGAGGAAGTTCTTTACAGTGAGGGTGGTGAGACACTGGCACAGGTTGCCCAGGGAGGTTGTGGCTGCTCCCTCCCTGGAGGTGTTCAAGGCCAGGTTGGATGAGGCCTTGAGTAACCTGTGCTAGTGGGAGGTGTCCCTGCCTATGGCAGGGGGTTGGAACTAGATGATCCTTGAGGTCTCCTTCCAACCTTACCATTCTATGATTCTATGAAATCAAAAGCATGGTCAAGTTTGTTGCATCTATCACAACTGTCTACTTTAGCACCAAAGCAGCTTCATGAATTCCCTTTTTCATCTCAACAGATAGCCAGTCTGGGAAGATTTTATGTTATTAATGGAATGGTATTTCTAGAAAGATGGAAAATAGGGTAAAAGCAAGAGTCCAGATTTTACTCCACCCTCTTCAGTGGCATTCATGATACAACTGGAACACACATACCAGAGGAAGGTTATCTCAGTTGAGAGAGCAATCACAAAAGCCACAGAAAACATATTTTAACTTCTTGGTAACTCATTTCAATGAAATGCTATCTGTTCCATACTGCCTCTATATCTAACAGTAGAACAGGGTTTGAGGTGCTGTGGCATCAGTCACTAGCTATGTCCTGCAAATACCAAAATGTGCATCTTAAATTCCTTGTTCTTTGTATTTCATTTCTTAAAGTCAGTGCCTATGACTAAGGTAATGGAAAAGATTCCCCTGATTTTTGAAGAAGTTGACTACAGTCTGTTTTGGGAAAAGAACTGATGTTGAGATCCTGACACTGACACATCAACATTGTTAGTACTGTGTCTGTGAAATGCTTATCTTTACCCCTAGGGCACTGACCCTGCATTTATCTGTGATTTCTTTATATATATGTGTGTGATAACATATAGAACATCTGTATATGTGTGTGTGTGTGCAATTTTATATATATATATAATGTTGCTCTACAATGAGACTTTTCAGAGGAACCTGAAAATATGTAGATAAAGTATGTAGATAAGAAAGTTTACATAATTGTTCTGACAACAAATTAGCAGAAAACTTTCTTCTCAAATCCTTCCTTTCTTGAAGAGCACAGAGTAAGCCAACCATTTCAAGTCATTCTTATATCCTTTCCATTTACATACTAAATAAAATATCTGCCCATGTACTTGGCTGTATTGAGGACTTCAAAAAAATAAAAGTGTGGCACAAGACAGTAACCTGCTTTTGCAACTCTTGACAGCACAGTACCTTGAGCTGCCAGCCAATCTCCTCTTGTGATGAATTATTTTGTGCTTTAGATGATATCAGGTAATCCTATAGGAACAGAAAGAAGTTTTCAGTTTGTTTGCCTAGAGTTTCACACAGATGTATTCCTAACTTCTTCCTACCCTCACTCTTCCCTGCTGCATTTCTTCAGTTGAATTGGTGTGCATTCCTATGCTACTCCACATACACCTTTTTTTTTTATGTGCTGTTGTTTTTGGGTTTTATATCCTCCAGTACTAAATTCCTATACCTTAGATCATGTATTTATCATAGCAACATGCTCCCTGTCCACTGTTTCTCACAAGTCTTGCTCACTACTTTTTTGACTTTTTTTTTAGAGTAGGCCCTGACTTTCAGAAATTAAATTCTGGTACTCAGAACCAGATATTACAGCTGCACATTTTAATGTTTACAAGTAGGAAGCAATTTATATCACATAAATCTACACTACCTGAATCCCTGCCTTGGTCCAAATTAACACTAGAAATGCAGAAAAGTTGGCCCAGGTGTCAAGTCAAAACAAAAGTAATCCAGACTTGTCTGACAACTATCTTGTCAAACAAGGACAAAAACTGGATCAGTAATATAGAAAAGAAATAATACTTCCCTGATTTCCATTTAAAGTATTTAGGAGACAGAAATTACTCATTTGTGTGGGTAACATCTTTAATCCCTTATTCTGAATATTTAATTTCTTCAAGTCAGTGCTTATGACTAGTGTAATAGAAAAGGTTTCCCTGATTTTTTGAGGGATGAATGGACCTAACGTTTAACATTTGGAAATGAGAACTTCTAAGTTTGGATAGCTAAAGCTGATGCTGTTACAGGACTTTACACACTGTTATATCACCAAGACTTCACACTACCACAAAGGTCTCTCTCTGGTGTTCAGTGTGTTTTGCATCCTGTCTTTAAACATCAAGCATAAAGTTATTTTTGATCAGCTGCATCCATGCTAGCATTCAAAAGAGGCAGATGTAAAGTGATAATGAAAATTACTGAACCAAGCCAAGCCCATGAAAAGTTGTATTGTGAACAGATGAAGTTCAGACCATTGCATAAAGTCCATTAAATGGCAGCACTCTCATTCAAGTTCATTAAAATTTCAGCGCGATGATTTTGCAGTTTCTTTGCATAGTGCCAGAATGAACATTGCACTTGCAGCAGGCATTGTCTTGTGCTTCTCTTTGCTTTGAGAATGATGTCAAACTGCTAGTTTTATTTTGCTTACTTTCCTGTGCTGCTACTGACAAAAATAGGAAGACCAGCAATGCCACAGTAAGCCAGAAGTTCATCCAGTGTGAAAGAACAAGCTTCATATGTTGTCATGCAGTGTCAAATTACTTTCACATAGGAGTCTGTTGCCTGGATGTGTATTTTTCTTTTGCTGAGCATGCATATTATCTTGAACAAATGAAACCTGAATCATATTACTCATCATTGCTTCAGCATAAATACAGACTGTAGTCAAAACCAGTTTTCTTTTAATATTGGTTCTTGATGTCTTCCTTATATAATTTAATTAGCTCAGTGACTTTTTTAGACTGCAGTAACAAGAAATGCAATATGATAGTAAATAGCTACTGCATTCTGTAGATTATTAACACTTTTTATCCTTCTGAACATGGCATGTTTTTAACCCTGTAACTGTAAAACATTTGAGAGTTCATTGTGTCTAGACACAGACAGATAAATGTGAGTGCTATCAGCTGTAATACACACAAAAAAATAACCTAGCTCCAAAGATTTTCCCTTTTAAGGTAAGTGTCAATTACAATAGCAGGAACGTTTATGATTTTTCTCCAATTTCCATACCAGACAGAGGGTTTTAAACTGCACTGTGCAAAAATGTTTGTGCATACTCTCACGTAGCAACCCCTTTTGTGGATCCTGTTTTCTGAAGTGGTGTCTCCTTACAATACTTCCAGATGTATCTGGTTATGGCATGCTCAGTTCAGCTAACCTCCAGACAAATACTCAGTCACTTGTAAAGGTCAGGAATGCATTTGTAAAAGGCAGATGAAAATTGGTAGATTCTTCTTCAGCTCAATTATTTAAGTAGTGCAAAAATCAGAATGAAAGACAAATCAAGGGGAGTTTAGAAGTTTTCTTTCCAGTTTTTCAACAAACCACAGATCCTTTATACAGGCTGCCTAACAGGACAATCTATATCAAGACCATATGTCTTAATACCAGTGTTAATGCCACAAAATATTAGATCTCCCACTCTACTTGTATAGGTCTATTAGAGCTGACTTTACATGTCTCACAGAATTCCTTCTGCTACCCCAGTACAAGGTGTGGAACAAAGAAAGCATACAGGTAAATAAGTAAACCCCCTCCACACTTGGCAGCATGTTGTTTTCAAAAGAACTTCCCCAAGACTTTGTCTGAGTTGTAATTTAGTTTTGTCACTTGGTAAGACATGAGGCCAGTGTCACCTTATCTCCTAATACCCATCAAATATTCAGCTGTGTTGCTTCTCTCCACTGAGGATTAGGGATGCACAGGAAATTTACAGAAGGTCTAAGTGCTGCCAGTTGCTTAAGCTTCTACTATGATTGGAAGTCTCTGGATGGGCATCTCTTAGAGGTATCAGGCTTCTGCCAAAATTTCAGAATGAGCAACTAAACCAAAGAGGGTTTTATCCACTTAAAGGCAAAGCTAGATTTTTTTTTTTTTTTCATGGCACAGGTTGCTAAGTGTCAGCATTTCCCTTCACTGAATGGAACCTAAGACCCAGGTTATCACATTCTGTATTAGTAAGTAAATGCACAAGTCCAAATTCAGCTGACCTTGATTTTTGCCTAACTAATTTTATAAAATATTCCAAGAAAGTATGCTTCAGTTTTACTGAAAGGTACCCATTATGTTCAGTAATGCACAGCAATACTCCTTGGTTTGGTATCAGCAAAGGCACTAAAGTTAATTAGCAGTAAGTAACTGATTAGTTTAAAACCTACAACAAATTTTCAAACATAAACTATCAGCCTACTGGTAGTTCAAGAGAACTATCAATTTGTGCATCTTTTCAGAAATAAATGTTCAAGGATCACTATTCTGAAGAGTTACATTGTTGATTTCATAGTTGCCTTACTCTTGCCCAAGTCCCCAAAAAATGGCTGAAATTTGTCTAATTTGGGGTAAGATCAACATTTAACAGAGTCTGATGGCAGAAGGTCCCAGGATCACTATTCCATTCTGGTGTCTGGTTACACAGATGGTTAAGATTTCCATGAATTAATTTCTGTATGAACCAGAGCATATCCAATCTTGATTTTAGAACTGCTAGTGATAGGAATCCAAAGAGGCCTTTAAGAATTTTTTTCTGCTGTCTGGGATTTTGCAGATTGTCAAAAATAATTTTTCAAAATATTAAAACTCTGCTCACTGTGAGTTACATTTTCAGTCATAGAATCATAGAATGGTAAGGTTGGAAGGGACCTCAAGGATCATCCAGTTCCAACCCCTTGCCATAGGCAGGGACACCTCCCACTAGCACAGGTCACTCAAAGCTTCATCCAACCTGCCCTTGAACACCTCCAGGGAGGGAGCAGCCACAACCTCCCTGGGCAACCTGTGCCAGTGTCTCACCACCCTCACTGCAAACAACTTCCTCCTAACATCCAGTCCAAATCTCCCCTCTGCCAGTTCAAACCCGTTGCCCCTCATCCTGTCATTGCAAGACCTTGTAAATAATCCCTCCCCAGCCTTCCTGTAGGCCCCCTTCAGATACTGGAAGGCTACTATGAGGTCTCCTGGAAGCCTTCTCTTCTCCAGGCTGCAGAGCCCCAACTTTCTCAGCCTGTCCTCATAGCAGAGCTGCTACAGCCCCCTGATCATCTTCGTGGCCCTCCTCTGGACCCACTCCAACTGTTCCATGTCCTTCCTGTGCTGTGGGCTCCACAACTGTACACAGTCCTGGTTTTTGTGGGTTTTTCCTGAACCCTTTCCAGTTTGTCCACAAGCTTCCTGGATTTTAGACAACAACATTTGGAAGGATGGGGGCAGGAGTTGGTTGTTTATTTGTTGTAATCGATACTTGTAAAACTTCCAGTCTTGGAGGTATGGTTTGTATTGCTCAGGATATATCACCATCATAAATGCCTTTTCCATCCTAAAACAAGATAGGCATTATAAACTTCCACTGTTTCATTTCGAAAGGTTGTTCCAGAAACTTCCTCAACCCCCCATATCTTCAGCTATATAGGCTAAAGTTGTTAATGGTAAGCCTATACCTATTTGTGAGTCTTTTTGCTTGTCATGCTTTCTGCCTTCTATAGCCTTAGTCTTCAATTGATTGTTATCCCCTCTGTGTGCCAATGTTTCCAAAGACAACAATCACAATCCTTTAGTGTTTAAACCTTCACCCTCACTTAACTAAGCAAAATCTTTTCTGCTCTTTCCAATCAAGGCCCCCAAGGACACAGAATATCTCCATTTCTTGCTTACTGTCCTTTTGGCATGATGAAGCTTGCTCTCCCTCCTGCATGGCCCAGCTGATTCAGCAGAGGATAGAGAGTGGTGCAACTTGACTTAGTCACATCTGCCTGACAAGAAGTGCTCTAGGAAATGTAGGTGGCAGTTTCACTATGGGTATTGCACAATGAAAACAAAAGAATAGTCACCTTATGAAACCTTATGAAAGGAGCTGTAAGTACCAGAGGAAGATTTAGGTAGTAGAGAAAAATAAATCACCCTTTTCTTATTTCAGTTAAGTACTTCAAGTAATGTAATGTAATGTAGTAGTTACTTCTCATTTACATTAAATGAAAATTAAACTTAGATTCATCCTCATCTGAGGATGTGCTACAAACTATTCTGGGTAATAACCTACTAATGACTCTCTTCTACCCCCATTTTCACCAAGGTATAGTGATCTCCCCAATATTAACGTGTAAACAACCCTGTCACTTTAACTAGTATCATGTGCACGCTTCCAGAAAAACAAATTTTATCAGGCAGTTTCAGATGCAGATTGCATTGGTTCAAGCCAGTTCTCCTTATCATTATTGACCAGAGCTGTCCTGCTTCACACGTGGGAACTCAGGCACCTCACACAGCTCTGAAGTTAGTTGTAGGGTTTTTATCTTGGTTTACTCCCGAGACCAGCAGCTCATGTATAGTTTGGTTTTTCTTTTTCTTTTCCTTTGTTTTTTTTTTTTTTTTTT
>WBNM01020614.1:72072-100164 GCA_013399055.1 Ramphastos sulfuratus
GCCCCCAGCTCGCGGGGGGCGGAGGGGGAGGGGGAGCCAGCCAGCGCTCCCCCCCGTGGTGACAGTTTCTAGAAGCACGTCCCGGCGTTCTTTGCGCGCTCAACATGGAGGAGCTGACGGTGGAAGTGCGCGGCTCTAACGGGGCCTTCTACAAGGTACCGGTGCGGGGAGCGTGTGGCGGCGGGGCCGTCGTGGCGAGGGCAGCGTGGAAGGCGGCCGCCCGGCGGCTTCCGCGCTTGGTCTGAGCTGGGTGGGCGCTGGCGGCCGTGGGGGGAAGCCCCTACGCCGGGCCGCGGAGGAGGGGAAGGTGAGGGGGGAAGGGCGTTGAGGGAAGGTGTCTGGGTGTGGTGGAGGCGGTGGTGGAAGGGGGGGCTGCAGTGAGGAGGGGGTCGAGAGGGGGATGGCTAGTGGGGAGGGGCTCGGGGGCGAATGGCTGGNGTGCTGGGTGGGGGGGGGGGGGGCGGGGGGGGGTGGGGGGGGGGGGGGGAGGGGGCGGGGCGGCAGTGGCTGGCGATAGCAGTGGCTGGGGAAGGTGGTGACGAGGCGGGTTGCTAAGGGCTGCTCTCACGGGAGGTTAGTGTGTCGGTTAGGGAGAGCGCTGACAGGGCCGGGGGGGAGCAGATGCACAGCATTTGCTTAGGCTTCATTTTGGAAAGGGCGGGTGGGCGTGGGAGGGATATTTTTGGAAGAAGTAGGGCCTTTGAGTGGGATGGGGTGAACAGAGCTGCAAATAATGATTTTTAAATATTTCAAATAATTGTTTAAAGATTTCGAGTTTATTTATGTCATCAGAAAGCTTCCTTCACCATCAGCCTTCCTGGAATGGCAGGATGTTACAGGATCAATGCAAAATACTCTCAGCTGTTGCCTGTCAGTCATTTTCCTCTAAGCCTGGCTTCAGATGTTTAAGAATCCCAGCACTTTTTATGGCAAGAGCCTTCTGTCTTCCTTTCCAGGAGGACTGATTCCAGCCAGTATTGTCTACGCACAGCGTAGCTATGTTCTGGGAGTATTTAATCTCGGAATTATCTGTAGCTATTGTGCTTAACCACATGCAGTGCGGTACTTCACATGCAACACTACACGGGAGGTGTGAGGGTCTCCTTTTTTTTTCCACTTGAATTTCCTCTGTGCAGCTGTGAGGTGGCTTGGAAGTCATGTGGTAATTGCATGGTATGTAAAGGCAGTTGGTGTTTAAAGGCTCATAACCAAGTTACTTCAGGACTAGCTTTTTCAGCTAGCTGGCTATTGAAAGAAACTAATAGGGCATACTCTTATAAGGAAAGAATGTAATGGGGTAAGCTATATCCCCTTGCTAGGTAAGCCTCTTAAATTATTTACCAAAATGACTAAATAAAATTTGGAATTGAGAGATATTTTTAGTTGAACTTAAAATACAACAGAAACATCAGAATCATCTGTAGTTAGAATGGGATACTCTTAATTTATTTTTTTTTTCCTTCTCTCATGCCCATTAGGAAGCCTAGAATTTGGAGATGCTCTTCTTAGCTTTCCATATCTTGTGATCTGTAACAACTTTTTAAACCATAGTAGTTATTCCTTCTGCTTAAGAGGAATGTGAGACTGATGGGAGTATTAGGAGATGTACTGAGTTCTTGGACTGAAGAATTTATTTTGAGAAGCTTGATTTCAAATCAACAATGATGTCTCCTCCAAAGTCAAAGAGAATTGTCAGGCTTGGATTAGCATCATCATATGTTTTAGACCTGTGAACAGTGGCTAACAGAAGATTTACTTTAAAATGGGTTTAATGGCTTTCAGATCAAGGAAATCAAGATTAAGCTCACTGATGGCATCTTCATGGTGGATGAAGTCAGGTTTGAGTGTTTGGACCCACAGCGAGTAAAGTGGCAGCTCAGAATATTTCGCTGTTAATGTAGAGGGGAAAAATACCCTCACAGAACTCCCCCCTAAAAAACCAAACTGAAATAAAATTTCAGAAGATTGTTCTTGTGAGCCAATGAAGTATGCATGTCAGTGACTCCATTTTGTGAGTCTTATTTTTGAGGTAGGCCAAGGTTATGCATGCGTTTTGGAACTAAATAACGCTACTGGTAAATTTCAAGTTTCTGAAGCAATCAGTCTGATTTAGGAAGTATTTTACACACCAATAGTATTAATACTAGCATTGCTAAGATAAGGAGAGTAGGCTTGCCTTGTCTCAGCCCCTTGTCACTGTATAAAAGGTGGGGAAAATTTTCTGATTGGTAGGATGGGATGAAATTTGAGGTTTGTCCTCAGAATAGCCTGAATTGAGATTCATTATCACAGTGTACCTTCTTGTAAATGAAATGAGAAGAATCCTGCTATGCCAGCAGAGATAGAAACCAAAATAATTACCTGAACAATTAGGTGACAGGTTATTTTTAAATGAGTTGTCAATATGATCTGCAACTTGGCCGTAGTAGAATAAATGTAGTGATTAAATCTGTTGGAGCAGTATAGCAGGGTTTTCAGTAGTTACTAGGGACAGGGCCATGGTCAACTGTGTTCTTTATAGGTTCTCTTATTTCTGTAATAATTGTTCTTCATTTTAGTAAAATTCACTTTTAACAGTAAGTATTTGTGCACATAGTATGGTTCCTATAAATTAGTAAGGGAAATGATATTCTTTTTTAAAATACATGAGAAGTCAAAATATCTTACATGATACATCAATCAGTGGAGAGTAACTGTGCTTATGGTAGACACCCCAAGATAACTTCTCTATGCTCTGTCCTCTACAAAAAATATTATGTATGAATTTATTAATCTCCAAACTAGTTTAGGCAAACTGTGTTTTTTTTGACTTTTTTTTTTCCTTAAGTAATACAAAGTGGAGATTAGGACAGTGTTTACCCTTATTTTATCCCAGGTTCTCAATGAATATACAGCAGAGCCAGTTTTTAGCTACTCCCTGCAGCTCAGGAGACTTGTCATATAATGTGGAGCATCCTTTGTCTTTAGAGAACAAATGTCTCTGATGGGGCTCCAAGTGATCATGGTCTTCTGAAAAAAGGTGAGGTTTATGTTGTGGAACAGGGAAGAGAATTGACATGATTGAGGAGCCCTACTAGTTAAGGGTAAGCATATATTAGAGGTGTGGCGAGTACTTCCTGAGGGTGGGAGTGTTGATGCTTTCTAAGTAAGTGCTAGGTTGCAGGTTAGTTTTTTTTGTTTGGGACATTTGAGTAGACTTTACATTTTGCATACAAAGTGTCCAAAAATATTGGCAATTTTTGGCCTCTTAAGTGGGTTGGACAGAATGAAGGTTGAATACTCCTGGCCTCATCCTGGCCTGACTGCAGTGTTTTTAGGAAGATGATTCTCTGTGTCATTAAGATTCACGGGTGATTGGGCCTTACAGACTGTGAGAGGTCATCTGGTCCAAGGCTCTAGTCAAACAGGGCCATCTAAAGCCAGTTGCCCAGGGCCATGTTGAGTTGGCTTTTGAGTATCTTTGAGGATGAATAATCCACAGTGTCTCTGGACAACCTATTCTTAATGCTCTGTCACCCTACAGTAATTTGGAAAAAAAAAACCTGCATGCTGACATTCATACAGAAACTGCCATGTTTCAGCTTGTGCCTCTTGTTTCTGATCCTGCCGGTTGTGAAGGGTGTCTGTGCAGAACAAGGCAAGAACCAGGTGAAAGCTGCTGTTTTATCCAGTGTGTCCATCAGCCTGCATGTGCCCTCTTGTATGCAAATCAGCACCCTGGTTCTGCACATTAGTCGTGAGTTCAGATCTCAGCTTACATAAAATAGGTTGGGCCTTGCAATAAAGTGAGTCCAAGGTATGTAAATTGAACACTAGGTAACTTCCTCTTCTTGAATCCTTCAGTGGCATCTGAGTAACTGAAAGAACCATTGTGTTCTTCCTCCTTTGGACTTAGAAGTGTTGAAAAACTGACTCGTGTGTTTTGTGCCCTTGCACTCTTTCTTTTCTAGAGTAGTAGCTGTTTGGATTATGCAAAGGTATAGAATAGATGAAAATGTAAACTGGAATGAAACTCAGACTTCCCTTTTGACTTGCTTTTCTTCTGGTAATGGGGCTAACCCAAGTGCTGATAGCAGGAGCGGGCACAGGCCTCCAGGTAGAGACCAGTTGAAAATATGCAAAGGGGAAAAGCGATGAAGAAGTAGTACACAGCATTTCTCCACATGCTAAGTATCAAAGCATGCTGAGCAATTTTGTGAGGCAAAGTTTATGTATCAAGGAAAAATATAATGACATTTTAATATGTTTTAACTTGTTTAATGGTTTTGAAAGCAGCTCTTGCTTTCTGAATGCCTTTGTTTCTTAGCTTGATAGTTACTAAACCAGGAAATGGTCATTAAGAGTGCAGCCTACACAGCTGTTCATACCCACTTACTGCACCAGGAAACATGGTAACTGGAATGACTTTTGTTTAAAGACCTCAGCTGTCTTGTGATGGTCAGCATTTCTGTAGCCCTAATGGATGAGAAATTTCAGACGTTCTCAACATTCAAAAGATAGTTAAGTTGTGTAGACTGTAGCAAGAAGTGTCTGTAGTCATTGCTGTTGAGCCATTTGCTTGGTTGGCCCTTTTAGGCTGATAAAGGGGAGATGCTACAGGCAGTGATTATTGATTGCTGATGTAAATAATCAGCAGAGGGTTCATGTCTTTCAGAAGTTTTGCTCTTTGGGAATATGAGTATAAAGAAAGCAGTGTAAGTCATGTGAGTCTTTTAGACTTCAATGAATAAGCCTAAACCAAGAGATTCAGTGCTAATGTTCTTGCATAACTAAGGACCCTTGAATTTACACATAATTACGGTTGTGAAAGAAAATGATGAGTAATGTCATAGATGAGACTGTGGCTGGTAAAAGTAATGTGATAGTTCAGGATCTCATTCTTGCCTGATTCCTGCTTGTAAAGTTTGTGTTTTGAGGCAAGCTAGATCTGCCTGCTTTCATCTGCTTCTTGTATTAGCAGGTGCAGGTAGTCACTTCTAATGAAAATAATACTTCATGAAGTATACTTTGCTCTTCTTTTTGTTCAGTAGTTTGATTACTTACAGGTTTCCTGTGTTTGCTTTATTATTTTCCTTTATCTCCTTTCTTCCTTTTTTTTTTTTCTTGGGGAATCAGCATGGGCCACATCCCTTAGTAACATTTATTTGTTACATGAAGTTTGCTGTGAATGGTAGTTAAAAATATTAATGGTTCTTGCTTCTAAAGGGAGTGAAAGGATTGGTAATTGGATATAGGTTCTTGACCTTTACATGACTGGTTCAGAAACAGTCCATGGTACCAGATGCCAAAATGTTTACTGTTTGAAATTTGCTCAGCAGTGAGTAAGGTGATCTGAGTATAGTTTTCAGTGTGCAGGTATGTGTGACTCAAAAGCTAACAGTGGCTATCCCTGGAAGGAATGTTTGCAGCTGAACTACAGCACCTCATTTTTAGATTGTACCAGCCTACCAGAGAGTCAAATAAGAAAGCAGGATGAAGAGGGAACTTGAATTTCATCTGCCTGTTACACAGATTTTGTGACTTTGCCTGATTTGACTTTATTTAAAAAAAAAAAAAGTAGCATGTGTGTATATATACAGAGACATACAGTTCATTGTAAGGGCACTTCAGTAAGTCTTAATCCGTTTATGTTATCAGCAGATCCTAATCCTAAATCCATGAGCAAAACCCAGGTAAAAGGGAAAGAGTGTGTGTTATGAGATGAAGAAAACTCAGCTGTAGTAATTCTGGTGGCAGATGATCCACCCATAGCTTTTAGTCCTTTTGTTCATAAGCACGGGCTGGCTCTGTGTTAGATTTGCTGGATCTCTGATCACAAGAGTAGGTAAGAGTCCGAGTGATATTACCCGCTGTTCACAGGTGCCAGTGCTGGGAGCCTGGCC
Organism: Ramphastos sulfuratus; assembly: GCA_013399055.1. Taxonomy (NCBI): domain Eukaryota; kingdom Metazoa; phylum Chordata; class Aves; order Piciformes; family Ramphastidae; genus Ramphastos; species Ramphastos sulfuratus. The sequence continues at coordinate 77,955 of WBNM01020614.1, forward strand.
TCTGCCAAGTGAGTGGCAGAGACAGGTCTGCACCAAAGTGCCTGGGGAGCCAGCAGGACATTAATAGCCTGTAGTACAGTAAGTCTCCTGCCTGCCTCATAAGCTGGGCTGCAGCAAGCAGGGCATACATGGGCTTCCAGAGGTCCAGCTGACGGTGTAAAGTGAATGACTGACACTAATATCTGGATAGTCCAAATCTGATGTCTGGCAAGATGAAATCACATCAGTATTTCTTCCTTTCCTGCCCTCCAGAGTAACAGATGACTGTTATTTGTAAGTGTGCTTGCTTATAATACAGTTCATTACTGTGTGTTTTCTATTCCATCACACTTATTGATTGTGTGCTTGGTGGTCTCTTGTTAGCTTTGTCTCATCACCTCTGTTTGGACTAGGGATACATGCGGTGTCATATAAGAAACATAGACCATTTCAAACTTAGATATTGGCACTACCTATTTTAGGCAACATTGCTAAATTAAATTTCAGTGATGGAGTACTTTGCTTATTTGAGCAAAAGTTAAGTTGATGCATCATTACTTAATAGAAAATGTTGTTGATAGAGTATCAGCCATGACTAGGGCTAGCTTAGAGTGCAAATTATTTATAATACAGGTTACTTCACTGTTAAAGAAATACTTCATAATTCTTAGTTGAAAACCAGGATATTTACTGTTCTGTTTTGTATTCACACCCTTTCTGAAGAAATCCTTGTGAGTTTGCAGAATTTAATACAACTTTTAACATAAAAGGACTACTTTGTATTGCAAAATTATGTTAATATCACAGGTTTTGTAAAACCTTTTTTTAAAAAAAGTCAATCTATAGGCTCTTAGAATACTTAAATTACAGCAAATCTCATCCAAACATACACAAAATCTATTTCTTTGGTTTTATCTTAAGAGTTGTGATAGCTGATAATGCCTATGATAAAGGTCATGGTTGTAGGTAGAAAAGTAGCATTCAGAAATTTCTACTTTCAGCAAATGTTTCAATGATACTTTTGGCATGTTTCTTGACTATAATGAAATAATTTCTTGTAAAACTTTTAAACACCTATATTGAATTCTTATTATTTCTAGCTATATCACAAATGAACCATACAATCTTTAATACCTCACATGTTCATGTGCTTCACTTAACTGTAAATGTAATTTCTTCCCCACAGCTGTAGAGATAAGAAGATTGGCATTTCTGATTTCAACTCCTTCACCATTAGTCTTGTGTTTGTTCAATCACACTGATCAGACATTTTTCAGACCTGGCAACAGTATAATTATCTAAATAATTACATCATTTTACTTAATGTTTTACCTGTGTCCATTTGTGACCTGAAGTGCACACCTGATAAATTTTTTTAATTGTTTTTGAATCTTTCTCATACATAAATACTGTGGAGTAAAGGAGTTTGAAAATGCTGTTGGGATGATTCCAAGCAAGGTACTGCATACATGTCTGCTAGCCATGAGTCTGCATTATGTTCTCCTAAGAGAGGTATGCACAATTTGAACTGAAAGACTTCCTTGTGGAAGGAGATCCTGAAACCCACATGGCGTTGTAAAATGTACAGACTGTTTGCTGGAATTTGCACTTTTGATTTCATTAAAAGTGTTCAGTGTTTCTGTTTATGTAGCTGATGTTTGTGCAGTGTCAGCTGTTAGTCTGCTGCTAGTCCTATCTCTGCATTATTGTTCCACTTTAGCTTTCTCACTTTTCATCAGGACGTTAGCTCGAAAATGAGCTGAGAATCTTAAACCTGTTTGTACCATTACACAGAAAGCCCAGCTTTGCCTAGGAATGGACTACTAATTGTCTGAAATACTGGAAAGTCAATGCAGTTGGGATTCCTTCTTTTCACTTCTTCTGTCTCTGTAATGAAACCTGCAACTGGTCAGTGGATTCAGGATTTTCTAAACTCAGCAGAACAGAGTTCTGAATGCTTTTCAGGTGTTTCATGGTACCTGATTTTGAATCTCTTGATCTGGAAGTTCTGTTGTTTAACAAAGATAACTAAATTCAGGTCTGTAGAATATTTTTTTTTTTTTTTAAATCTAATTTAGTCTGACCTCAAGAATGAAATATGTATTTCTCCCCTCCTCTCAGTACTGTGAAAGCATGTAATAACATAAATAAGAAGTAAGGCTCAGCTATGAATTAAAGCAGCATAATGAGGCAAAGACTAATTTTGAATCAGTCTCTTGAAATGCAGAAGTGGCTGTCCATAGTAGAGAGTTAATTCTCTTTCTCTGAATGCTGCTTTTTGTTCCTAAGTTGTTGTTCAGCAGATGTTGGATTGCATGAGCTTGAGGTGCAGTGGTGTGATCTGTTTTGTCTCTGGATCGTTTGACTGAATTGTAGAACAACAACTCCTGCACTTTAGGCATGTCAATTCATACCCTTACTGGGGCGTGTTTAAAGGGAACATTGGTAGTAAAAGTACAGCTTTACCTCTATTGCTAGCTAACAAATACTTCAGGCAATAAAATTCTGTGTGCTTTTTGCATCTCTAAGCAGACATAACTTCAGTATTCCTCTTCAGATCACCCGTCCAGAAACTTCCTTAACATGGAAGGTCCATGATTACAGCTGTATTTATTGTTACCTGCTTCAGTTGCTTACCTTTCAAAGAAGGAGGTTTGTCTTCCTTCCTTTGCAGTGGCAGGATGGCTTTTGAAAGGGTTCGTTTCATTAGGCGTTTTCTGGTGACCTGCTTTGTGCAGGGTTACCTGTATGCTTTGTGCTAGAACCAGTCTTCTCTGCTGGCAGATGGTTTTGGGTGAAGTTTAGGAAGCAGAATAAAAGGTTTTGAGTAAATGTCCTCATAGCACTGCCCTAGTAGGAATTTGGGTAAAAGGAGATGTGTTTATATAGTCCCTTGCAACCAGCTGTCAGTGTAGACTCCTTTGCTGTCCCTCGTTACGTTAAGGCATCTCCTGTGTCAAAATTTATCTTCCCTGAGCTGACACATAATACCTCTGTGGGCTGGTTGCTTCTTGCACAGTTGATAGATTCTTCATCCTCCTCAGCTGGTGGTTTCTTAAGTGTATAGAATCCATTCAGCAGATTTCCTTGAACTTCTCTTAACATGCAACTCCTTAAACCTTTCAAACTGCAGGTTCTTTCTTGATCTCCTCTGCTTGGGCAAATAGCAGACAGGAGTAGTTTGAGAGGTATTTCTTGTCCTTTTATCTGTTGGTTTGTTGTTTTTTTTAATGCAATATGCCTATGTTCCTTAATTAAGAGATAGATGTAGGGGCTTAATTTCTGCTTGGATGCTTGAATACAATTGTATCTATGAAGTTGTTTTTGAGATTTTCGATATTAGTTGCCCTAAAGAAGCCCTTCATTTTTCAAAAGAAAGGGAAGTGGAATTTATACTTAAGTCCTGAGATCACAACAGTGTGGCACAAAAAACACCTGAAATACTCTATTCTCTCTCATTTTTACAATTTTGTTCTTTGTGAGGTCCTACAAGTATTTGGCTTCATACAGTCCCTATTTTGATACTTGAAAGATGATACTTTAACTAGTTCTATGGCAGCTTGTATTGCCAAGTTTCATCCAAACTTGCTCTCATTGCGTTCCATGAGTTGGTTGCCTGGGATTCAGTTTTGTGTTGAGAAGAACACCTATAAAGTAAATAGTGCTACGTGTGGCCATTTGACATTATATTGTGAGTTAAACTGATTGCCCTTGGCCTGTATCTCTGTCCTTTTGTTCCTGTAAAACAGTTGTACACACCTGTAGATAGAACAATAAACTTCAGCAAGGACTTCTCAGTTGCAAATGTGCTGGTTTGGTTTGAGCAGTCATTTGAAACACATCCTTGTGCAGTGTATTTCTTAGAATAGCCAACTAAGAATATCAGCAACCTCTTGTGAACGGTGGGATTGTGTCTTGGAACTTTCCTAAACTGAAACTGTACCAGTGGTGGTGGTCTGCTGTTACAGGCTGCCTTGAAATTGGTGCCTTGTTTTTTGATTTCACGTGTGTTCCTCTAACAAAAATGTTTGTGTTTTAGGGATTTATCAAAGATGTTCATGAGGACTCGCTCACAGTTGTATTTGAAAACAAGTAAGTACTTTGTTTCCTAAAAAAGGGGGGAAAAAAGTCATTCCAGCATTAATCTGTTACTTCAGTTTTGTGATTGTGGTGGTTTTAGTTTTTGACATGAAGACAAAGCAGGTGTCATTAGGAAGGTAGGTATATAGTTCTAGCAGTACAGGCTCATTGTTCTGTTCAATCTCCATGAACCACCACCTTGCATAGCTGTATCAGAATTCAGCTTATCAGTTACACAGTCATTTTACATTTTCTGTTATCTTTAGTGATGCCCATAGATGTGACAGCCAAATTAAAATACTAATCAGTGATGGAGGCCTGATACTCTTAAAGTGGAAAGATAGGGAAAATACCAAAGTACTTTTAGTAAATAAATTATCTAATTTGAGGAATGCTGATTAGTGTTTTCAGTCAGAGAAAGAGATAAACGTGTCTTGACGGGGATTGGTTTTTCTTTTTAACTAGTAAGAAAATAGATATACATATCCAACCTGAAGACTCAGTTTTAGTGGAAAAGAGTGCAAATCTGAAGGGAAACTTATCCACAAGACCCACTGTACTTTATATATAAACACAGCAGTGCTGCTAGGGACATGTGGTAGCAAGTTGTAGATAACCCACAGGATCGTAAAGTGCAAAAGAATGCTCCTTGTTCAACATTCATACTGTTAACACCATGGATTACCTGGGAGATTCCAGGACTAATTTATGATACTCTGGGAGTTACATCCTTGCTTGTTTCCCTACAAGTTGGTAGGTGGAGAGCTTAAAAATGCGTCAACTTTTGATCTGAAAATTACTAAACTCTGCCAGCACCAACATGTAGATGACTCTTGGAGCCTTTCCTTGAGAAAAATTGCTGTGTAATACTAGAGAGCATGGAAGTGTGTGTTTATAAACAGTATTTTATAGCCCTGAATATGTAATCCTAGAGTGTCTATGGGTATACCTGTATGTGTGTATAAATATATACACATGTGTAAAAAGTAATCCTAGAGGGGATGCATTCCATGGTCTGAGGAGATGTGGCAAATCTGTAGTTTCTTGTTCAGCATGTGTGTTACTTTTCTTGAAGGTAGGAGACTCTGCTTTCACAGCATATACTCTGATGACAGAAATGAAGCAAGCTGAAGGAAGTGCCTGTGGTTCACAGCAGGGGTCTAATTGTTGGCAAACGCATTTCTAGTGTTTAGCATCCATATCCTCCCTGTGTTTTACAGAAAGTCTGGCAGCAGTAGCCACGTTCCAGAAAGGATGGCCTACAACATATGTTGAGTGTTTTGTTGACCAAAAATAGGTCTTACCAGGAAGTGTGTATACAGTTCTAGACAAATTATTCTGTGATTTAAATGTGATTAAATTATTACCCTCTTTACCGAGCTAAATTAAAAAATACTTTGGTAGAACCAAAGCTGACAAGAGCACCCTGTCCCAAATGCATCATTTAGTTGTGATAGTGATGAGCACAAATAAAGTTAAAACATTACTCCCCTAAAGGTGCTCTATGTTGGCAGTTTGTATTTTCTGCTATTGTTAACCAGTCTTTATTCACAGCTATTTTAAGGTTCCCAGAACTGGCATATTAGCACAGAGTACTACTGAGGATTTTGTAGCCATAGCAATAATTAATCTCTGGACAGATGTCCTTAATTTTTTTGAGACATTTTCTTGGAGGTGAAGAATGAACAGAGAATCTTTTATTACTCTGCAAGACAGAAAACTGGATGTGGAGGTGCAATGTTATATTGGCCTCTTGGAGTTTGAAGCAGCCATATTGAATGAAAGACTTCTTCATTATAAGAAGCAGGCACCCACCTCCATTTTTTGTAATTTGTGCCAGGTATTTGGGATAATCCTTCTGACTGTTAGGCATCAATTTTGTCAGATCATCTTAGTAGGAAATTTGTAGCCAGTTATAAATAATTTCTTTAAACGTACTGTTTTACGTTTCACCAGTGAGATGCTCCAATTTTGGACTTCTTGCCATCAAAACTTTCACTCCTTGTATTCTCAGAACTGAGCCTTCTGTCCAGTTTTCTAGAGTTATATTAAAAAATACCTAAACATAGTCTTAGAAATCGTATTGTTTTTAGAAGTTCCACTATAAAGTGTATAATAATGGCTAGAGCATTCTTCATATCCTTCCTAAGTGAGGTACTGGAGCTGAAGCTGTCACTTCAGATTAAACATAAATCTTACAGAAAGTTATAGAAGTGCCCTTTGCTCCCAACTCTGAAACTTGTTCTACTCACTTAAGCAGCTCTCTCTGAGTGTATTAGAAGTCAGCAAAACAAATTGTTTGCAGTAATCCTTATTTTTACAAGTTGATTTTGGATCCTATCTGTACTTTAAGATAGGCATAAATGATGTGCCTGGGAATGCTTTGACAGGTATCCTCAAAATTGCTCAGATATTCTAAGTTAATTTGGGAGGGGGGGTGAGTTGCTGTTCTTGTCAGCCTGTATAGAGTCTTCAGTTTGGTTTCTGATAAAAAGAATGAGAAGCAGCTGATGGCTTTCTGTGACATTCACAGAACAGAAGCAAAAGGAATTTGAGGAGAGCACAGAGGATGTGAAATGCTCCAGTAGTCTCAGTAAAATGTGCCTAAAATATATTCTTCTACAACTAAAATGCTTTGACGAGCCAGCTATGGTAAAATAAATAGCCTTTCTGTACAGGAAGATAAAATTCTAGTTTTACATGCATAGTGATAATCGATAGGCAAATACAGAGGTATGTTTTGAACAGAATCTGTTTGCCAGGCACTTGGTAGGGAGTGTTAATAAGTTTGTAGGTAGAAATGTTTTGTTAATAGAGTTAGGTTTACATGAAACACTCAAAACATTGATGGTAACAATTGAAATATTAAGTGCGAGGTGAGAAATGAATGAATCCCATGGTGGAGTGCAAAGATAAGGTTGTATCTATAAAGGCTTTATAATTTGAACACAGAAATGTAAGTCCTTCATCTGATGATTCATTTTATTGGGTTTTTATGAAAGCCATTAAGTGAACCCGATCAAATTAAAATTTTCAGTTTATTCCTCTCAGATACTATTTTTGTCTTGACAGGATTACTTTGTTTCTTTGCTCATAAGGTTTGCTTTTTAGCTGAGGAAACAGACTTGATTAGTTAAAACTCAGTCCATATATACTCAGTCTAAAAAAGTAACAGGAAAATTCTGGAAATAATGTGTAATGTCTCTTCAACTTTCAGTTGGCAACCAGAGCGCCAGGTACCCTTTAACGAAGTCAGATTACCACCACCCCCTGATATCAAGAAAGAAATTGGTGAAGGAGATGAAGTGGAGGTGTGTATATCCTAGTGAACTGTCCTTATCTGTAACTGATTGTCCGTTCAAGGCAGTGATGATTGCAAGTACATTACCAAACTGAAGATGTAGAATGTCTCTAGTAATGGATTTATCAGGCTTTCCACAAAACTCTGACATTTCAGTTTTCTCAAAGAACTACCAATGCAACTTTCTCAAAATGTGAATTGTAAAATAGCTGAGAGTGTTTCAGAATTACAGCCAAGACTAGGTAGTTCTCATTTTTTGATCTGAAATGTAACTATTGGAAACCTCTTGATATGAAGAGGTAATAGAGCTCTTCCAATAATAGGAGTTTAATCCAGATGAAATATCTGGTGCAGTCTGGTGGGAAATTGTGTGAATTGCACTGTTTCACAGAGAAACAGTGTTAATTAGAAATGGTGTATTAAACCAAGAAATTAAAAGGTATATGTTCTGATTCCAACTCATTTCAGTATTTCTAGTAATACACTAACTCTGCTTTTCACTGTAAAATCAAATTACAACTATCCTAAAGAAACTACGAGTTTGTAGCTAGTAATCTAAGAAACAATGTAGTATGGATGCTGGGGTTTTGTATTACTTTATTTGAAATATTTGCAGATATCTGAACTGTTTTAGATGTTAAATGTGAAAAATTGTGTTCTGCTGCAAAATTTGTTCTTTAGTCTGTGTGGAAATGACTTCGACCTGCCATAAGTGTATAAGGAGTAATATTCAGCAGTCCCCTTCTCTATATCTAATCTTGTATTAACTTGGTAGCTCTAGTGAAATGTGAAAGTCACGTGTTGAGCTGGTTCACTTCAGTAGGCCTAGATGAAGCAGATATCTGAACTGTGGAGTTCATTCTGTGTGAACTTAGTGAGTTCACACAGAATGAACTCTGGAACTTAGGAATTGTTCCTGAGTAAGCATTGAGCCAAGGTTTTGTCTTCCTTTTAAAAATTATTATTGAATTATCAGTAACAAAGAATCGTCAGGCAAAGGAAATCTGTTTGCAGTCTTTGTAGTACAAAATAACAATTTCTGCAAGAAGCATGTGCCTGCATGGGTTTTATACCAAAATTACTTTCATGTAGCATACTCTTCCATTTTAGTGAAAATTAGAAAAGTTGGGATGTTTGTTCTTCGTTATACCTGCAGGCAAGTGAATTGTGTCTGTAAGTGCTGTCAGTGTTTCTTACTGCTTTCACTTTCAGGTTTATTCTAGAGCAAATGACCAAGAACCTTGTGGCTGGTGGCTGGCAAAAGTTCGAATGATGAAGGGAGAGGTAAATTATTTGAAAAGCTACTGATTTAACGCTGTTACATAAAGTAAACCTGAAAGGTCTTTATGATGACAGAGGTATGACTAAAGTGCTACCAGTACAAAAACATGGCAAAACAGAGTTCTAAGTTGAGGTCACTTCGGAATGACCCATGCTGCATTACACAGCTGTCATGTTTTTATACCTGAGCAAGTCACTTCCTTCCCTAGGTACTTGCTTGGAGGACTGTATGCACACACAAGGACTTCTAATAAACCTGCTTTGTGTATTGAACTTGGTGCTAAAAATTAAGTAAAGCAGCATGTCTCATTTAACCTCTGTTTAAAGGTGCTGTTCAAACTCCACAAATTAAGCAAAGCATGCTGTAGCTATTGGTGTGTGTTGCTTGGGTTCTCTTTTGTGCACCTCTCCAAAGTGTAGTGGAAAGGTACTGGTTGGTTTAATTTTTTACATACGTCAAGTTTGTATTTTGCTATTGACTCTTGAGAGTTACAGCTGCAAAATGACTTGTAGATTCAGACGCTTAAGTGTACAGAGTTATGTCAGTGTCAGGTGCAGTTTCATGAAAGCTTTATTTTGTGAAATGACAGCAAGAAAATTTAACTTCAGAACAGGATGCTTCTACTATATATTCCTGAAAACAAAGGAAATAGGGTTGAGACTAGAATTGTTCCATTTCTGATACCGTTTAAAAAGCTGTTAACAGAAACCGCTGTTGAGCTCTGTGAGGGCCAAGTGGTAAACAGTTACCAAAGAGTCGTCTTAATATTTGTGGATAAACAGTTTATTAAGAAAAAAAGAAGACAAACTGATAGAAATGTCACAGAAGTTTGGAATTCTACTATGTTACCTCACTGTGCTGCTTACTTGAAAAACAAGTCAAAGTTTTTAATTCTGAATTTATATTCAGTTTCGTTTCATTTTGGAGTTTTTTAGTATTTTTATCAGGAATATTGGTTTTTTTCATTCTCACATGGCTGGTATCTTTATACAGCATTGTCAAGCATAGTTATTTTATGGAATTGTTCCTCCCAAAAAACCTCATAATTCAGCTTTAACTATTGTGCAGCCTTTAACATGATTCCATATTCAACTTTCTCCCCCAAATAACTAAAATTCACAAACACTGTGTCTAATGATAGAATGATAGTTTTGTGATTGTTCTGATTCTGTTCAGAATTACCTTTAACTGTAGGAGTTGATTTTTTTTGTTTTTGTTTTTTTTTTTTAGCATACAGTGTTAGTTCTCCTTATTGTCTGTTTAGTATTTTCATTATTAAACTTTTGTGGTATGTTTCAAAGCAGCTTTATTTGATTAGGAGCATACCTAAGCTAAACTTAAACCATGAAATGAAAAAACAGCATGTGGAAAAATATACCACAACCTTAGTGATTTACTGTTTCCTGATACTTGAGAAAATGGTGTGTTGGCAAAGGCAGGTGCCAGTTTTGAGGGAAGAAGAAGAGAAAGTGCACTCCTAAGTAGCATGCAGGTGGAAGGGAGAATAGGAGGAGGGGGTATCCCTAGTAGAAAGCCCAGCTTCAGAAATACTGTACACACAAGCTTCTTTATACTTGCATGTGTTGGGTGGATTATTGGTAGTGTAGGATGAGATTATTAGTGACTTAAATATTCTTAGTTCTTTTGCATTCCTAAATTTGGGATAATGTGTATCAAAAAGATTGATTTTTTTTTTTTCTTTTTCTTTTGCTCTTGCATGATTCATAGGTAGTTTGCCTTTGTAGTTTTTAAACTTGCAGAGCAGACAATTCTCTGAAGAATGAGTTATGTTTCTTCTCTATTAGATATTTTTTGAGAATTAGAGATCCCACAAACATTGAACTTTGAAACTTGAACTGAAGCCAAGTAGGTATTTGAAGAGGGGTGGTCATGAGAAAAATCAATCAAAGATGTGGGGTACTGAAATGATACTGTTATGGTGCCATGACTTAACTGAGGTGTCAGATGGGTACTGAGACAGGCTCATTTGTGTAGAACTGTAGCATTTTATCAACTCAGATTTATATTTTAGTCTGTATATTCATGTGTTGCACTTCTTGTTGATGATGGTACTGTTGCTTTGCCTTTGTTCCTTACTGAAGCGACCATTTAAAAAAACAATTCTTCCATAGTTTTATGTCATTGAGTATGCTGCTTGTGATGCCACTTACAATGAAATTGTCACTTACGAACGGCTCCGACCTGTGAATCAAAACAAAACTGTCAAAAAGAACACCTTTTTCAAGTGCACAGTGGATGTTCCTGAAGATCTGAGAGACGCGTGAGTAGCTCTCCACGCTCTTATTAAGGCATTTACTGTATTTGAGGGGGGGAAAACCCCACTTGGCTGAGACTTTAGAGGCAAATTTACAGATCCATGGCTTGCTCGTGGGCAACCATTGCTGCAGTAGCTTGATTAGAAACTGCTGACTAGGGTGAGGACAAAAAACAAGTTCTTGAGATGGAGCTTCAGGTCTTGCTTTAGCTTTGTACAGATCATGGACTCGCATCAGGCCCCCAGTATTGAGACTTGCCAAATAACCATCATGGGCATACAGTCTGCACAGAAACAAGCTCTAGAGCCATGTTAAGGAGAATGGGAATTTTCCAGTTTTTGAGCAGTCTTTTTGATAAACTACTCTGAAATGTCCTGACTCTGATACAACATGTTCTGTTTTGGTGCAGCTTATTGAAATAGCAATCATTTTGTCTTCTTAGGTGTGCTAATGAAAATGCACATAAAGATTTCAAGAAAGCTGTGGGAGCATGTCGCATTTTTTATCATGCTGAAACTGCTCAACTAATAATACTGGTAACTTACTCTTTTTGTAAATACTGCATGAATGATGAGTATATTATTTATGGGAAGTACGTAGCCAGCTTGTGTATTTGTATGTAAAATGGTTTAGCTTGTCAAACTGTAAATCGTGAGAGATTTAATTAATGTAATTAGATGCATTTAAATCTATTCCAGGGTTAGACCTTTGGAGGGGCTACAGGTACTGCACTACATATAGCTTAAATTTAGGAATAGCTTTCAGTCTCATTGTTTTTGATTTTTGTCATGCATAACTGAGTGCTGTTTCACTGATCTGTGCAGATTCCTCAAAGCTAGCTCCAGCGTACACTGCTCAAGCAGTAGATTTCCCCCCAGTGCATGTTGACTTACAGCTGGGTTTCCACACGAAGAATTGCACCACTTCACCATAGCCATTGTTCACTTTGATGCTTCTGTGATAGTTTTCTTTATTACATTTCTTTTTTCTTTATTACATTACTTTTCCCAGCATTAGTTTTTCTTCACAGTTCTGTTTACTTAGTATTATCCACTTGATCCTCACTCTCCAGAGCTGCTTTCCTTGCTTATTTTCCTTAGTTCAGACAGTGAGTGACAAAGATGTCTATAGTAGACCGATACTTAATTTATTTGGAGAACATCACAGGGAAAGAGTAACTCTGTATATAACCTGCAACAAAGTCTTTGGTATAAAGTGTGGTCCAAGAGGCAACAGAAAATTGTTGGTGTGCAGAGCTAGTCCTCAATTTGTCATGCTTTGTTTGAGGAAGAATAATGGACAGTTATGTTCTGGAAATTTAGATCATGTATATTACTCTGTTCAAATAGGTTTCTGATTTATTCTTTAAATGTGGGTTTGCTTAAAAAAATGAAACTGAATGTTCTTTCTCTTCTGTAGTCTGCTAGTGAAGCAACAGTGAAGAGGGTGAATATACTGAGTGACATGCATCTGCGCAGCATTCGTACCAAACTTATGCTTATGTCAAGAAATGAAGAGGCTACCAAACACTTAGAGGTAAGTCATGTAGTTCTTACTGCCTGAAACTGAGCACATCACTGTACACTGTACGTGACATTGTGTGCACGTGGATGAGTCTTACTTTGTTTTCCCTTCAGTGCACAAAACAACTCGCTGCAGCATTTCATGAGGAATTTGTAGTCAGAGAAGATTTAATGGGACTTGCTATAGGAACACACGGTAGTAACATACAACAAGCCAGAAAAGTTCCAGGAGTTACTGCCATTGAACTAGAAGAGGATACTGGTACTTTCAGAATCTATGGAGAGGTAAGGAGCAAACTTGATATGAATCTGATTAGTGTTTTACTCTACCTGCTTTCAGAGTGGTGAGAGCTGTACCCAAAACTAAGAACTGGAAATAGCTGAGCAGTTGCCTGAGTTTGTGTGCATTTTCACACTACAGCAGTTTGTACCACACTGTTTGAATGTGATCTCCCTAAGATGTGTTCTGACTCTCCATGTGCTGATGCACAAATTCTCTGATAACAGCACTCTACATCTTGGTCAATCCAGGAGAAATACCATTTGCTGTGCTTTACTTCATCACAGATTGTTTGGGTTTTTTTTAAACTTTTTCTTTTCCCTCCAAACTGTATATGCTGTTCTTGTTGGTTCTCCTTCTCCCTTCTTTCTAGTTCATGTGTGTGTTGCTGTGTGGTGTCTGCTCCTCTGGCCTCTTGCTTACCTTACTTTGCACTTTTTAGAGGTCCTTTCCAACCCAGACCATTCTATGACCTAGCCAAATGTATTAAATCTTATATCTGCTGCTTCTGATCTTTTTGGCAACTTAATGCTGCCTTTGGCAAGATAGTACTCGTTTGTTTCAAGTTAGTTCCACTTGTGTGACTCTCAACCTAATGTGTTTTAAATCTCACAAGTGCCTTGAAATGATTCTATGATTCTATGTTGGTCTTGGGACAAAACCAAAATCCATTCAGGTGGCAGAAGAATAATGACAAAGATAGCACTGTCACCAGGGTCCTGTCAGAAGGTTTCTTTTGTTTGTTTTTTTTATCATGTTACCAACTCTACAGGTGTCACTAACACCTGAGTCTCTGGTGTTAATGCTTTACCACTGCTTGATCATCTGCTGCTTCAGGAATCAGTGGTCTTGAATTATGCTCCACGCATGTCAGGAGTAGAACATGGTTGTGATCCAAGCATCAGATGCAGTTGATGCTGCTGAGAAGAGGAGAACCTTCTGTACTCTTCAGAATCTCTGAAGTTCTTTGTACTTTTTTTTTTTTTAATTGTAGATTTTTGCAGGGCATCAGGATGGCAACAGATTCTTCTCTAATCTCGTACAACCAGGTTCATGAAGAAGACTTGAACAAGTTTAAATGCAGTGGAATGTGTAGTGTATTCCATTTTCTGTCTCTTTAATGCCAGTGGTGTGATCCTGAAATGCGTAGAAAGGTTGTGACTGTCACCAGCCTCTTACTGTAGTACGCTGCAATGATGACAAATGCCAGATGCCTTTAGACACATCCAGCCTTGTCCTTCCTGGAAATGATAGCTGCTCCTAAAAAAGCCAGAGAACCTAAACATTCCACATGATGAGGGCTTTGGCATCTGGGCATTCTTGTCTACTCTTTTGCAACCAAAATTGGCAAGCAGCCAGGCCCTAATGGCTGAATGTACAGGCAGACAGTTTTGGGCTAGGATAAGCATGGGAATAGTGATGCAGTGTCCCTGACATTGTAGTTGGGGTCAGAGGGTCTCCCATAGATAATGCTTTGCATAAAGATCAAAGTCCAGTGTTGCTCAGGGCTGGAATCTTTGAGGGAAGGAACAGTGAGATAGATTTTTAAAGAGCGTTGGAAAGCCATGTGATCAGAAGGAAGCTAAACTGTATGGGATGCTTCTCGTACTTTTTCCTCATCTGGTCAAAACCACTTTAACTCCAGTACCCTTCTGCCTGAACCTTTTCTTGTGATACCTGTTATGGAGACTGTAGTTGGACAGTGAGTAGCTATCCCTGCTTTTGAAATCTTGTGCCTCCCCTGGAGGGAGAGCCTTATCAGAAACAGAAAAGCTTCTCTTAGTCCTTCATTACTGGCAAAATTGTATTCAGTTTGGGTGCAGTTCTTAATGCTTGAGTTTCTTCATTCTTACACTAACTTTTAAAGATACTTAACTGTATGATGACCATTCCTTTGACTAGAAAGGTAACAAGATCTGATCAATCTCAGCTTCTTCAGGAGACTGTCACTCATTTTCCCTTTGGAGCTTTCATTAGCTCAGTTCCATTTGAACTAAGACTAAAGCACATCTTATTTTCTTGAAAAAAGAACTGTATCCCAGTGGATAAAGCATAGTTCCCCACCATGACTTGGGAAGAACTTGCCTTTATCTGCATGAGGATAAGGCTTTTCAAGTTATTGCCAGGGTAGTTTTGTATCATCCTGTTGGAAAGGTCTAAAAGACTTTTAAAACCTTGTTTCAGAAACTGGTGTCAGACTCTTGAGACAGGTCTGCTGGTGTGCCTTCCACAAGTGTGTAAACACTAGGTAGATGTTAGCAACTGTGTTACAAAACATTTTCACTCAAATCTGTAGCCTCACAGTTCTTGTTTCACATTCGTGTAGAAGTCTCCTGCTGCAAAAATGGTAGGTGTAGTCCTGAGTTCGGACGTACACGCATCTTGATAGTATGAGCTACTACGTGAAGTAACCAGAGCATCAGTGCACTTGCAGGCAATAATTCAAAGCCAGAAAGGTATCTGCTAGTCTTCAATCTACATCCACACCAATTTTTAGAGAGAGAAATTACCATCTGAGGAACCGAGAATACATTGTCCTGGTTGGCTTTATGTGCTGTCTCCTGTCGGGTGTGAATGAGTCATACAGGTTGTACTTGCGTAGAAGTTCTGAGTGCTCGTGGCCAAGTGCAGATATGCATATGGGTGTGCTGGAGATCTGCAGTTACTGGCAGTAGTTTGTTTTCTTATCCTGACTGCTGCTGTGGACCAGTCACTGTTCCTTCTTTATTTGGGCAAGAATTGATAACATAGTTCTGAGGTGAATGTTGTAGTAAATTGTATGCTGCTGATAGAGTTCATTGAAGATGAAAAATTGCTAGTGAGTGGTGAAGCTTGTATCATTTTATCAGCCGCTGTGCTCATGCAGTGTAGTCTCTGCTCCCCACAATTTCCTGTTCATCAGCTTTCTGTGCTTTATTGCTTGTTTCATTATCGTGAAATCCAGTTCACCCTTGTTTCTCTTGCCATCATTCTGATCTCTGTCAGCAGTAGAGGCTTCTGAGTTTTCCATTCTTCAACTTCCTTACTCTAAAAGATGCAGGAGCTGGTGGTAGACATGCTTCATGTGTTGCCTTAAAAATGATGGATGAAAGGGCTGAGACAGTGTAAACTGGAAACTGCTCAAAAACTGGCATTATGTTATTCGATACTTAATTCTAATTGAGGCTTTGTTTCTTGTTTCAGATCTGTATAGCCTCAATTAACAGTTGCTTTCTGTCATTTAATAATAAAGCTTTAAGAGCACTCCTCACTAATCAATGACACTGTCCTTTGTTCAAAAACAATGTAGATCAGCTGTGGCCAGAAACCAGCATTCTAGGAGGTGGTGCCCTGGCTGTATTATTACTTGGCAGTTTAAAGGTGATTTGATTAGGACAGATTCCTTAGTGTGGTCCACCATTTCACTGTAGAATTCAGGTTGCACTGGTGTAATTTCCCTGGTGTTACAAGACAGTTTGAAGGTGCTAGTTATTCAGGATGTCAAACATAAGACAGGAGAGAAACTGTAGATTTTTTTATTTTTAGGGAAAACAGAAAAACTCCTCTACGTGTAGTCATTACTAAACAGGCTTGGTATGCTGTGTCTGTGTGCTCCTGTACCTTCCTGCAGTGCTATTTCTCCTTCGAATCACCAGTTTGCCCAACCACTGCCAAATTGCCCTAGAATTTAGAGCACTGTGCTCTGAACATAGCTGCCCATCCTTTTCTGCAGCAAGTCCCTTTCCTGAAGATACAGCTGGGTTGCACACCCTAGAGGAGTAGCTGTTTTTTTTCACCTGGGCAGTGTTTGTTCACTGAGGATTCCTGTAAACAGCACTTGGTTTTCAGACTTGTCTGCAAAATGGATCTGTCTGCTGCAAAAAGAGTTCTCTGGTAGTCTCATTTTCTTTCCATTTTCTTGAATGCTGGATGTTAGAACAGAAACTTTGTAGAGGGGAGAGCTTCTAACAGGTCTTTAATTCGTGGGTTTTTTGAAAAATCAGTACAGCTTTCTTATGGAAATGACTGTAAAGCCAGTCACTCACTGCTTACAGTGAGCCTGTAAAATTCTGTGGAGTACTTCAGCCTTGGATGTGTCTTATCTTTATCAGGTGACATATAATTTAGATACTGTCAAGAGACAGAAAAGAGTTGAAAACTCAATTTCTCCACCATTTTTTGTACATGTGGTCCTCTGAGCAGTGTAACAGTATATTGCACGTTAAAAACAAAAAGTGTGAAATAAATGTATCTCTTGGACAATATTGATTGTAGTACAGTTTCTGTGGAGGGAAAAAAAAGGATGTTTCTGAAGCAGCTCAAAGTAAAATACAAAGGTTAAACTATAAAAAACTACCATACAACTAACTACTCAATCACTGTAAAGTCAAGTGAAATGAGATACAATCCAAGGCTGCTTTTAACATAATATTCTTACAAGTTTCTGTGAATGCTGGTAAGCCCTCTTACAGATTGTCTTTTTTAGTATAGAATCTTTGTAGTAACTGTTACATTGGTTATTTTATAATAAATAGACTCCCAAGTTGAAATTTTTCTGCTTTTGGGATGAGAGAACAAAATTACCTTTTTTTCCTCATTAATGTCTCACCAGAAACTGCTTCAAGATACATCTTTAAGATATTTTATGTGGGGTCTACTAGTGATGGATTGCAGCTAATAATTGAAAATGTCTTGAAATAACATGGAAAAAGTTTTATTGCTGATGCTTTGCTTTGCTTTACTGCATTTTGTCACTGGCCATTTTCCTCAATTATTTCTTTGGCATTTAGTTCAAAACTGGATTAACCTTGTCTCAGTATTCCTCTTTTTGAAAATCAGCTTGATATTTGTAAAACTTGTAGCAATTTCTACAAGGCTTTACTTTTGATTATTGTATTTACAAGTAAGCTCCATTTTTATATATTTTTAAAATTCATTTCCAGACTGCCGATGCAGTAAAAAAGGCTAGAAGTTACTTGGAATTTGTGGAGGATTTTATTCAAGTTCCCAGAAATCTTGTTGGTATGTAATACTGCTGAAACTTGATGAAAGAGAGCCTGATCAGCATGACTGTGCAAAGAGGATTTAATGCCAGTTCAATATTTGACTTCTCCATTTAAGTAGAAAGTGATTAATCTTTTACAACTGTATGTATCAGGGAATTACTATGGAATTACACGTTCCTGAATAAAATGTCGTCAGGATTTTAGCACTTAAAATGGCTTGATTACAGACTTGTACTATCTAATTCAATAGTAATATTTGAAGTTCAGATTCTAGTAAAAGGTGGTTTGCTGTAGTGACCCCTTAGTAGTGTGCAAACTGGATTCCAGAATGCAATATGAAAGTACTGTAGCTGAAATGTAGCAGTGATGTAGTGGAGTTTCATGTTACTGCACCCTCCTGAGTTCAGATGGCAGAGGTGGTGGTTGGGTATGTTGGGCAGCTCTACAAACTAGCAGTGCCTGTTGGTCTCATCCAGTCTGGAAAATGGGCATTTTTCCATGTTTCAGCTTTTATGAAGTGTAGCTTCCCGAAACTTGTAAATGCATATTATGGAAGCTACCCAAAGGCGAGGTTAACCTCCTATAGTGTAGGCTTAGAGCTTGCCTATTATAGACTATATAATTCTAAATGATTCATATGAAAACTCCTAAAAATGAGACTTTCAAGGTTTTGTAATTCAAGTTAAGATGAGGTGTTTTATTGTTTGGGTATTTTTTTAATAGTGTCTCTGCAAACTATGTTTCTGATGCAACTCGATAGTTCTGTTGATGTTAAGGCTTGTTTTAAGATTTAGCTAATTATTTTGTACATGAAAATATTTTGGTTTTTTTTCCATAATCTCATTCAGCAAGCTTAGGTGCACCAGGGAACTTTGTTAATCAAAAGTTTCTGAGAGGTTTGATTGGCATTAACTAGCATGAATATAGCCATATCACAATCAAGGCACTAAGAGTAATGCATTTAACTGAAAATGCTACTTTCGAACAACTACAATACCAGTTCATGACAAAGGCAGACATCTCACCCAGAGTGCCTGTGGTCGTGTATGTAAACAGGCAGGTAATTAGCTACCCTTTAGGAAGACACCCAAGTTGAGAGAAGCATCATGATCATTGATGACTCAGATGGAAGATACTGCACTGTGCCAAGTGCATCTTTCTGTACCAGATTGAAGAGTGCCATCTGCTGAACTGCCAGCTTTAACTGCTGAGGCTCCTTGGGACTGAAGGCTTTCCCACATGCTGGCTAACCATTATCCATAGAAAAATGCCAAACATTATAATAAGTCTGATTTATTTTAGTAATAATAATAGGATCACAGTGCCAATTGAAATCATAGATGTACAGAATTATTAGCTGTAGCATGTTTTAAGACAAAAATAATATAAAAATACCCTCCTAAGCTCTTCATAAACTATTGAGAAAAGGGAACAGTTTTTCTTACTGCTTTTTGCACTTTATGATATTGGTATCTGCCATAAAGAAATGTACATTATGGAGAGCTGTCATGCAATTTTGATGGTTAGACCCTTTTTTTTCATAGGTTCTGCCCTCCATTACTCATAATTTGAATGCTTTAAGACTGAAGAAGTGTTTCCACATAAGAGATAAAATAATCTTTTAGTAAGAGAGCAGAGTCACTTTTTGAGGTTTAAACATACAAGTTTTGAAGAACCTTTTGGTTTAGACCCATGCATGATCACAAATATTGTAAAGGCAATAAGGGAAGTACAGGTGTTTCTCATCTTTTTTTGTAAAGGCAAAATGAATTTACAGAAAACAGGTTTTTTTAATTAATTTAAAATTTTTTTTAAAAAATTGTTTACTTCCTCTTAATTAAGAGAAAGTAATATCCTTGTCAGAATGTCAGAAAAGAGTGAATGAGAGTACAGGTGGACACAGAAGGTCCAAATAATGTATAGATCTGAAATAGGTATTTGCAAAAAATTTTTGTATCATTTTACTCTTAGCCTGGTTCTATTTGAAACTTTTGTGTAGCAGTGATCTTCATCAGTACTTGTCATTCTAGGTATATATGCCTATATTGTTTTGGAATTTTTCACTTCTTATGCCACATGGGGAGGGAGTTCTTGGGATTTTTAGTGCCCGCAGAGTAGGACAAACGTTTGTTTCAAATTAGGCAGTACAGTCAGGTGGTTGTTACAATTATATTATACACAACTTAATGTCAGGAAGCCTGTTAAAATAGTTTGCACATGGGTGCAAAATTAACCATTCTTACCCTCTGAAGGAAAAGTTATTGGAAAAAATGGAAAAGTCATTCAGGAGATTGTAGACAAGTCTGGAGTCGTCAGGGTGAGAATTGAAGGCGATAGTGAAAATAAACTGCCCCGTGAAGATGTAAGTACTTTCTTCTTTCTTCTTAAGATTAGCTTTTTATTTGCAAAACCAGACATGTTTAATCCTTTAGTAAAGAATATGCAGAAGAATATATATCTAGAAGGTGAGAATTTTTGGCGCACAACTGAAATGAAAGTGCTGCTGTGTGGCATCAGATTGGGTTTGCTGTTTTCACCTCTGCATCATTATGCAGTTTATAAATACAGTGTTTATGGCCAGTCCACCCTTCTTTTTCATGATCAGTGTGGAATGGTAGTGATGTCCACGCTCAAAAACACAGTGTCTGTGTTTCAGGTGATTTTCTAGGATAGATGTTTGTGGAATTTTTTTGTTTGTTTGTTTTTGTTTTTAACAATGCCAATATATTTTTTTCTGGGTATAGAGATACATCTATATATAGAGAGAGATATTTTAAAGGTTGTTTTTCCAGGCTGGCATCCTGGACTACATTTTATATGAAACCATTCAAGAAAGATTTTCTTGGTGTTTTTTATGTTGCTGAAGCAAAACTGATTCTTTAAATCTTTCTCCTGTATGTGCTTCAGCTGCAGAACTAATTTGGGATTCTTATTGCTAACAGTGCTCGTGTTCTCATGAAGCATAAGAACAAAAGATAAAAACTTGTAATGGTACTTCATGTTGTAAAGTTGGCTTAATTAACCACTGCATGCTTCTTAGTAAACTATGCATACTTTTACACACCTACTGTGATAAGCACACAGCAATAGTGTTGGAGAGGAATATAAACACTTTGTGGGAAAGCTGGATGGTTTTAAAGTCCGTAACATAGAAACCTTGAACCTTACCCCAGTCTGAGTTATTTCAAGTGTATTTTTGCAGCCCAGGATTTAGTTATTGTCTTGCTTGTTTATCTCACTTTTGTAATTTAAACAGACTGTTTTTATAATTTAAAGAGAAGCCATTGTTTTGATGATGATGTTCTTTCTGAAAATAAGATCTGACATTGTGTTTCTGTAGGGAATGGTACCCTTTGTATTTGTTGGTACTAAAGAAAGCATTGGCAATGTCCAAGTTCTTCTAGAATACCACATCGCATATCTAAAGGTAAGGGGATTTCGGAGGGGGGAAACTGTAGAGGAAACTTCAGTTGAAGTAACAGGATTTTTTGCAGCCACTTTGGGATTACTGGTTGATAAACTGTTCCTCTGTATATTGACGTTTAAGGTTTGGTGGCACCTCACTGCCCATAGGTGTCATGTAGGCCTTTATGTTCATTACCGTGGTTACTTAGAACTGTTGGTGTTGAAAGGAACGTACTATAAAGAACATTGGCTTAAATGATAGGTAGTTGGGAACCAATATGCAGAATTTTGTCTGTTGGTGTTCTGTTGTTNCTGTGTAGTATTAGAACAATTATCCAATTCAGTTAGTTGGCTTTATGTGGAGTTGTGTTGACTTTGAAATACTTTGTTAGTGTACTTTTTTAAAATGTGATTAGAAAATAAGTGGTGAAGTGTGGTTAAGAAGGGTAATAATGGTCCACATGGTGATCTGAGAGAAGGGTTATAGACTTCTTCCAAAACTCTGCAGAACTCATACTTGAATTCTGTTGTTTGCAGTCACCTTCAAGGTGATGTTAATTCTCCTACAGGAATGCTATATTCTAGGATGACTGATGGATGACAGCATTTTGTGAGGGAAAAGAACATTTCTTCATCAGCAGGGTTGGTTGTTTTTTTGTTTCTTGTTACGTAGGAGGTAGAACAATTAAGACTGGAAAGGCTCCAGATTGATGAACAGTTGCGTCAGATCGGGATGGGTTTCAGACCTCCTTCCGCCAGAGTTCCTGAGAAGGAAAAGGGTTACACGACCGACGAGAGCACCCTCTCCTCAGTGCAGGGCTCCAGGTCCTACAGCGGAAGAGGGAGAGGCCGCAGGGGCCCCAATTACACATCTGGTTATGGTGAGTTTTCTTGAGCATCTGCTGCAAACAAGTTGTCAGGAATCCATCACTGTCTCTGGCATTCAGCATAGTCAAGTGAAGGTAGGGTTGAAAATTCAGTGTNTAATGCTCTATTGGGATGTGATGAAATTTCTTAATAGTAGTACACTAATCATAGAACGGTAAAGATCATCTAGTTCCAACCCCCTGCCATAGGCAGGGACACCTCCCACTAGTAC